>OY986048.1:61033395-61063575 GCA_963920205.1 Stenodema calcarata | reverse complement strand
ACCGAGGGGAACTAAGGGTGAGAGGGGGTTGTGGGAAGGAGACAGGGAACAGGAAAACATTGAAGGTGGAGGTTAGGGGTAGGAGGATCAGGTTTCTATATGCACACTCAACAGCGAGGTGCGAAGCACCGAGCATCCTATATATATGTGGCTGGCGGGCAAAATGGATATCATTCCTTTTTGCGGCTGACGTTTTTTGGCGGGCCAGTTTTTACAACGGAGTTGTTTTTGGGGGGATATCACATCTTTTTGCATGGCTAGTTTTCGAGTGGTACTTATACAATACGGTACAATTTAACAAAAGTACCTACGAGGTAACTAGTAAATTTTTTCCTAAATGAAGTTTTATTCTAGTCAAAATTTAATAAAAAATTAGTACGCCTTTTTGTTTCTTCTTTTTGTGACAAGAATAATTATTTTTTGGAAATTATTGTTTATCTGAAATGTGTTTGAAAAATAAGTAGTTTTAAAATTTTTGCGAATTGGTTAAATAGTAGTTTTAAAATTTTCGATTAATTAAAACAATCAACAATTTAAAAACAATTATTAAAATTTAATACAATTATTCTTATTATTAAATTTAAAAAAATAGAAAGAATTAGACATTTGAATAAATTTGAATTAGAAATTTTTTGAAAATTGGTTGCATTTTTTCTTGGGGATTGTGCAAATTTTTGTTGTTGAGAATCATTACAATAATTGTAATTATTGGTGTCGAAGAGAAAGAGGAAAGAGAAAGTTTGCAAAAGGTAAAACGCACGTTTTTACACCAACAATCGCGAATAACTCGAGAACCGTTGGGAAAAGTGACAAAGTGCGCTACCCTCATTCGAAAGCCCATAAAATTTCCTATCGATCCTTAAACAGGCGCCACTCTACGACAATTTTTCTGACCACCGTTCAACTTTGATGTTTTCGGAAATTAGCCAAATCAGTAGATGTGGAATTTATTCACGTATTTTTGGCTGTGGATTAGTCAAATCGATTGAGATTTAGTTCAAACTTATTGAGCATATTCTAGACAACCTAGCGGACATTTTAAGACCAACCGCACCAATTTTCATCAATATTTGCGGCAGTTGTTGTTGAAAATAGAAAAATCACCATAACTCCTTTATTTATCATCTTAGGAAGCATTTTTTGATCTCAAATTAAACAGTTTGAAAAGCTGAACACAACTAAAAAAGAAAATCTGAAAAAGCTTCAATTTTGAAGGAGTTATGACCATTTGAAATTCCTAAAAAACACTATTTCCCCCCTAATTGGGAGGGAAATGGGGGGAGGGAGAAAAAATGTTCAAAAGGCACTCCCTTGGAGCATAACAAACGTGTGTGCAAAATTTCAGCTCGATCCGATTTGTCTGCTGGGCTGTAGCCCCGTCAATGAACAACAACAACAACAACAACAACAACGAGAAGAAGAAGAAGAACACGAAAAACGTGAAAAATAGTGGTTTTAAAACTGTTATACCCCCGACACCTGATGTTCCCGAGAGCTGAAATTTGGTTTACGTCCTCACGTGCCCCTGGAGAGTTGGTGTACAAAAAATCAACTCTCGAGACACTCAGGGAGCCGCGCTACGATAGGGTGAAAACCCGAACTTGTTCCGTCGCGTAATCAGTGTCTCAGTCGCTTCGGTTTTTTGGGCTTCGGTTTTGTTGGCGGGCGGGACGCTCCCGCGTCCCTAGATAGATGGAGATATCAAAGAAGTACCCAACATTTTATTCATCCAACATTTGCACAAAAATATATGTTGATTGAATAAGCTTCTCATTTCCGCCCCCATATTTCCTGGTCAGCATGAATTATGTTGGACTATGGTTCTTCAGCATAATCATGATATTGAGCGAATAAATGTTCATGTATTAACCATATGTGAAAATATTTAACTGAAATATATTGAAGAGGCCCAACATTGGTATAGAACTGATAATATTGAACATTCGATCAAAAAGATGGAAGCAGTGTCCGAATAAAATACATCGATGTTCCGTCCCTGGATCCTATCGTGATCCTGTAGAGTAGTTGCCATTGGGCTATGAACTCTACACTCGTTGGGCCAAGCTCAGTTGTTATGTTACGTTTCTAATTGAGAAATTTTGGACAAAAAAAAAAAAAAAAAAAAAAAAAGAAAAGTAGGTATGTAAAATGTAGAAAAACGAATTCTCTCGCTGAATGGTGTTTCTGGGAAAGTCAATTAAAAATGAATGCTCCGTGTAGAATAAAAATGCAGCTAATTACTGTTTGCCTAACACGGTCATTGATTCAAAATTTGCGTGGACGGTTAGCACTTTCATGTAGGGCACGTTGAATTACTTGGGAAGTTGGTGAGGGACAGAAGAGCGAAGGAGGGGAAATGGTATCTTTGTGAGTAATAACAAAAGACCGATGTCCATCGCGCGATATTTGTGAGTCTTTCGCCACGTAATGACAATAAATTTTCGAGAGAAAGTGAACTCGAGACCACGAACGGCGGATATGACGTCATCCTCGGAAGACTTTACAGCTCGGAAACATGCGACGAAATTAAAAATTCACTAGTCCGTGATTAAAAAGAAAAAAGAAAAATGAATGAAAAAAAAAAAAAAGAATAAAAAAACCGGAGTGAGACTGAAGGGGAGGTGTGGGTGTGTGAGTACGCGAAATGATTAATTTTGTGTATGTAGCTGTATAAACCATCACTTAGAGCTTTTGACTTCATAATTTAGATCTTAGATAAGATAATATACGATCGTATAATAAAACTAACGCCACCGCATATGAGAAATGTCGTCAAACCCGGCGACGTTTCCGTTTTCTATTCCATGTCCGGCACCAGGTGTTTTAATTACAAAACACAAAACGTTTTCCTTCCATGTGTCGTCATTGGAAAATCAGTATCGGAAGATCAATTCAGAATATGTTATAATAAATTGAACAAGTTCAAGACGTTTCAAAGCTCAACTGTGAGATTAATCTTTACGCCCGTTCAAAATTCCAAGTGGAACTATGTAAATGCTATGCCGAGAACTTTGGTCTCTCGAGTACAGCCCTCTCTACTTGGAAATATCCTCCCCGATGGTATATTAGCAGGTTAACTGAGAAAACGATTAACTGCCTGAGATGGATATTATGACCTTTTCATTCATGTATTGAAAGTTCGTGCTGAATGGATTACGGACAAAGTAACAAAATGGTTTTCCATGAACAGCTTAGCAGTTGACATCTCCAAAACAAAATATGTATATATATATGTACAATACTATTTATAGAATTGTTCAGGGACTGTTCAGGATGAAGAGCCCCCCTCAGGCGTAGTAACGTTCCGATATTACCAATATTAGTAATATCGATACATTGGTTTCGATACTTCCGATATTTGTATCGTTATCAAGGATTTGATAATATCGGGATATCGAATGAAGCTTTACAGTATCGAATCGAAATATCGAATCCAGACATCGGAAGGAGGTTAATCACTCGTAGCACCAGCCGTGACACCTAAAGAGAAGGCGAAAATAGATTGTTGTTTTTGGCGAACTTTACTTCTGAAGAGTGGGGTTTGTAATTTCTTTTTAAACATTCGCCGCAATATATTTTCCATTCCACTCTTTGTACTTTTTGGGCTTTACGTCCGAAGATTGGGGTTTATAATATTTTTTTTTTTAAACATTCACCACAATATGTTTTCCACTCTTTGTACGTTTTGATATAGATAACAATAAAAACTTCAAAATCTACCCAAGGGTTTATTATTTCCACTCCTATAGTATGTACAGAAACTGATCACAATGCTGAGATAGGTGGATCATTGTAGTAATTGTGGATTATTATTGTGAAAACACGATTTATTTTTTGAATGGAATTACAGAATTTGAGGATAATGATATTATCCTCAAATTCTGTAATTCCATTACTCATATTATAAGTATTGAAAAAAAAGTAAGAATTATCGATATCAAATGATATTTTCAATATCGATATTTCCTTTCGATAATATCGGAGTATCGATACCGTGCTTTCGATATTGATTTGATACCAAATATCGGATCGAAAGGAGTATCGGAACGTCAATACTCAGGCGGAGGGTTCTTTACATGCGCATTGTCACCGCGCAGGGTGACGATACTTGGAAGTCTCAACAATATGATCACTCGTAGTATAAAGCCCTATTTCTCATATTGGGCTTTCCGGTATGAATAGGAAGTTGACTGGAATAATTAATGGTGTGTTGTGAATAATATTCACATAATATGATGTGTTATGTTGGTATGTTAGATGTCTGGGCTGGTAGCTCATTGGCAGGACAGAACATCTTTATTATGCACAATGTGTAGATAAACGATTTATTATTATTAGTTCGGCTCTGCAATATAAGCGTCGGGACTTAATGTCCACCTTTACTTCGACCTCTGATAATTACAATAGCCGCACCTTATTGTAATGACATCGAAGTAATACTAATTCTAGAGGACGTTTTCTGTCTTCGCCGTGCATGAATCGGTACAATTTTAGTCCTCAAGGAAGTTTGGGAAATTATTTCTACAATCAAACAGAGTAGAGAGAGGAACGTGCTGTTGAATAATTGATGCAGTGCCTAAGATACGCCCACAAGAGGAGAAGATAAGTAGTACTTGTAACTAAGGAAGCATAAAGAAATTATGTTTGTAGTCGTGCGATTCTTCGATTTTCTCCTTCCCTTCTCCTTACAATACCGATATCCCTGATGTTTGTTCAACAGTAATTTATTCAATTTCCAATATCAAACACACGAATTAGGTGTGGAGGTGGTTTGAAACGGATTCGTATGAGATTTTTTATTTTTTTTCTCGATGTTAGGTCGTCTCTCTTCACTGAAAATCAACAGCTATACAGACAGCCCTCTCCTGGAAGCTTCTGAAGACCATAACAAAAAAACGAAGGGAACGTTGAAGGAAATGTTTGCCGAATATTAGTGTGTCAGTTGGCAGCAATGGAAGTTTTCTGTCCCTTGATTAGTCGTACCGCACCGATCTCCTCACTGAGAGAGGGGCCTTTAATTACCAAAGGATCTCGGACTTTTCTTGGGATCTGCCGCAGTTTTCAGGTGCCATTAAAGTGTATTTAATCCGCCCACCGCCTCCGTCGACTTTGGAACCTTTCACTTCCTGAAACAAGGCTTCATCCCCCATAAGCTGATTAGAAGCTGAGAAGGATCTTATAGCGGGGGACAGGAGATTATGTATTGATTTTATCATACGATTAAATACCAGCAAGTTGGTTACTGATACTAGCAAATATGATACCAGCTTGAACCGTTCCAGCGGTGAATAATAAATGAGCTTTAAGGCGGTACACCATCTTTTCAACTTAATCCCCTACGATGAATCCTGTCTAAAACTTTTCAAGTCTATGAAACTTCTCACCTGTGTAAAATCGTTGTTTACAATTTTTCATTCACACGATAAGTTTGATTAAATTTATCCCATTGATGGTTCCATTCTAATCGTCAGCGGGAAATAACAAGATCAGCACAATGAATAACAAGATCGTCAGCGGGGAATAACAAGATCATCAGCGGGGAATAACAAGATCATAATCATAGCGTAATCATATGCTCATGCAGCATAAGGAATCTGCTTATAACTTATACGAGGCGTACCAAAAACTACAAAGATTTTTGAAATCCAATACAATCCCAGACACGTAATTCCCTACTGGTATGGAGTATGACAAAATAGAGTGTAATCTAGTTTGAAATAAGAGATGACTGCTCGTAAATGAATACGCTAGATAATTAGTATCAACCCAACATTTACAAACAACATTAAGTTGCAACATTAAGTTACGACTAATGCCCACTTCCACCAACTGCTTAATGCCGCTTTAACGCTTAATGCTTAATGCCGAATTGAAAATTGCGGTTAAAGTGGCATTAGCTCGATTCTCCTTTCACCAACACACAACTAAAGCCTGGCGTTAATGAAACCGGTTAAAGGCACTTTAACTTAATTGCCAGATCGTCGTCGAATTGACCGCTAAAGTACCTTTAACCTCACTAAATATAGCTAAAAGCATATACTTTCGGCGATAGTTTTGGCCAAAATAGCCGTATCCAGAGGAAACGTTGACGTGTCGATAGCAGGTTACGCAGAGCATGGCTCATTCACCACTACTTTTCCAGATTGCGCTAAATGTTACTATTCACCTGAAATCACCTGAAATTAAATTTCCTGACTTTCAACTGTTTCATACACGGTAGGTACGTGTTAAACACGATAAAATGTGAAAAATTGATCATTGAACGCGAGGTTGTCAAACCGTTAAACAAGGCAAGGTGGCTAAATAAATCCCTGCGTGACGTCACGCCCCCCCCCCCCCCCCGCGATTAATCGAGAAGTTGGTGAGTTGTTATTGTTTCTATGGCTCCAATGTACATCGTTATGTCGAAAATCGGTCTATGCAGACTTTAACTTAATGAACTGGCTTTTAGTTGCCGGGCAGTTAAGTTAATGTGGATAGTTGATGGTGAAAGATAAAGTTTTTAACGATTTGGCTAATGTCCCAATTATCTTTAAGTTAATCACCCTTTAGTTAGATTTGGTGAAAGTGGGCATAAGTAAGACCATTTCTGGGGCAGCCTACAATCTACTCACGTTGCGGTGTTTGTTTGGTGATGGTTCAGAGAAAATCTTGAGTATTGACTTTGAAAGAATCTGCACGGGAATTCGGTGGAAAAGAAGCCGTGGGTTCACTTTATAGTTGATGATTACAAAAAAGTGATAACTGCCCCAGAAATAGTGTTGTTATTCTACCGGAATTCTGCTAGATCTACCGGTTCTCTTCTTCTACTCTCGGTCTACCAGTTTGAGCTCCAAATCTACCGAGCTTTGAAATTTTCGACAAAAAATTAACTTCCAGCGCAATAGGGCTGCTGGAGATCAATAATTTTTCATTCCATTCGCCAAAGTTGTTGGTTCACGTTGCAAACAAAACAAGTGACAACCTCGCATTTCCACTCATACTTCAGCTCGTGGACAATTTGAGTATTTTACCCCATACCCAGCAGTGCGGCCGTGGAACGGATTTTTCCCGCTGTCAACCTCAATAGAAGATCCGCAATAAATTATCATGCGAAACTCTCGCTGGAATTCTTCACACAAAAAGATTCTTACATCACCAAAAGAGGTGTTATGAATCCAAAATCTGCGAATCACTCGCAAAAAAAGGCGTAGTGGCTATTTTTATTTCGGAACACACGTTGGAATGTTAAGTTAAATTAAAAACGTCCTAAGCTAAGTTCCATTAAAATGACGATTTTCATTAACCAGCCCACTGATTTAAATGTCAGGAAACACTTCGATTAGGTACGCTTAGTTTCAGACCTATGATGTGATCTAATGCAAATGGGTTAACTCTTAGTGAAATTCACGATGAAAGGCTGTAATTTGTAGTATGTACTTATTCTCAATGTTTAGAACGTAGTGCATTATGCATAGTTTTAAATCACATACCTATGTGCACAACTTATTGCAACCGTGTTACCGACTGAAATTCATGATGAAAGGAATTTACGGTGTAATTCTTAGGTTCTTGTGGTTTGCTTGGAAAGCTTGGAAAGACGATAAGACATAAGTCGCCTTAAGTCGACTGGAGTTAGAGTTGTGACGGAAGATAGATACATAAAGCGTAATTTGATTTTTACTTGATTATAGTTTATGAGGTATGCTCTGTTGGTTACTGGTGTGTATAATTTACCTTTAAAACTGACCAATAATTTCGAGTCCAGCCAAAGCGGCTCTTAAAAACAACAACTTACGAGTAAGTATCTTTTTCTCTCTCTTCATTTTTAATATAGCAATCACGAAATCGTTGAAAACTAAGTTTTTGTGCAGTTCAAGTCCTTAGGTTGTAAGTGAATTCGTCGAGAAAATTAATGGGTATGGTCAAGAATTCCTTTTATAAAACACCGAGAAATCTATCGGGTTTTCTAGCTCAATCTACCGGAATCTACCCGTTTTTCGACGAAACCTACCGGACATGACGGCCACAGTTATGGCAACACTGCCCTGAAAGGACCAACAGTGGCATGAGGTCTTCAGCGTCCACTTTACCGAACTGCCGACACATGTCTAACAATCAGTGAACAAAACTCGTAATAATTCGACCAGATCTTCCGTCGTTAATTTGAAAAAAACCTCCGCCATTTAGCGTCGTCTTTATTTGCGACTCTGTCCGGTTCAAGAAGCCAGAAAATATTATATCCTCCTCCCTTTCCGAATCAGAAAAGCCGCTCTCCCTCCGACCGCCCACCTCAGCTCTTAATGAACCTGGCGAAAAAAAAAGGAAAAAAAAAGAAAAGTAAGGAAACTGGAAGACACCCGCAATAATAAAGCACTCGGAGTTAAAATATGGGCGACGGGTGCCAGCTATACATGACTTGGCACTTACAAATTAAAACTTGCTCATTATCTTCCTGGGGAATAACTAAGGGACGCCATCCGTGAAATTGTCCTCCCCCTCCTATAAAGATGAACTAGAATTATAATTGTAGCCTCCTGGACCCTCGGCCCATCCGCCAAACCGGCCCTAACGTCCTACCACTCTCACCCACGGGTCCCTCCCTTAATCAAATTCTTTTCAGAAAATTATAACCCCACCATTGATTGTTTAGAGTGCAGGTGGTACTTGAATTGAGAATCGTGTTGTTGAAACAATTTTCATCTTGATACTGCTACTTCCTCATGAAATTTCAACCAATGTCGCATTTTGTTTATGAATAAACTGATTTGAGATGTTTCCGTTATTGGGGAAGGACATAGGGGGGTTCACTCCCGGATCTCCGATGCATAGGGGTGGAGGTTTATAGGGAAGCCGAAATATAAAAATCTTAAATCCTTCCTTCCCGTGAGACAGATGAATATTATTTTTGGTATTTAAGATTATAAGGGTTTGTAAAGGGGCATGTAAGAGGTATAATCCGTAAAGCGACAGGTAACAGAGGTAGATGGACACACCCCGAGTTCTGCCCGTCAGGGACGGGACCGACAGCTAGTAAACCACTGTTGATTTATTATCTTCGATAATGAACCATTGGAATCGCCAAAAGGAACAAATTTTTTAACCCCCCCCCCCCCTCAAAATTTGTTGGTTTATGTTTCAAGATACGTAGATTCAGAAAATACACCGTACGCCGTCCACGCCGTTTTGCCCAGTTAGCGTTGAGCTAAAATTGCGAAATTTTGTTTCATGGTTTGGACCAGCATCACAATGATCCTTGAAACATTTCATAACCCTAGCTCAATGGGAAGGGGTTCAAAACGAACTTTAAAATTTCGACAATGTCATATCCAAAAAAAAAAAGGTAACGGAACGGTGTAATTTTTAGTTCACTTTTGAATGACCTGAAAAATTACAAATTTTTTAAGACCAAATGGATTTTAGTACGACCAGCCGTTCGTTCACAGGGAGCGCGCAAAGGTTTAGGAGAAACACTAAAGTTCGCGTCTAATACGGCCGTTAGGTCGGTCAACCCCCAGCCACCCAACATAAAACTACCTTTTATTCATCTTCCCGGTAAACTAGAGACTGAAAATTTTAACCATAAGTCGGGGATTGACCACATTGCAATATTCATTCGGTTCCTAGTCTGTACAATTGTTTAAATAATAGGTACCTTTTTGTAATAATGCAAATTAAATTTTGATGATGAGCTACCTATTTATTGAGTTGAAATTTCAAAAATAGGTCAGAACTGGATGACAATGAAATATTTACTCGTTTTTTTTAAAGTATTTTTTCTTGTGGTTTTTTTCTTAACATACCCAGTAGAATGCAAAACACTCATTGTTTCCTAAAATTGTCCATATTCCAATTTGACCTTTTGTTGGATCTCGACAATTTCTGAATATAAATATTCAACAAATGGTTTTTCAGGTGAAAAGACGTGTTGTACTCGTGATGGATTTTCGTTTGCGATTTGTTGTTACTTAGCAGGCTATACCGGAAATTCTATCAACCGCTTGCTTAGATTTTTTTTAAAGTCATTCCTCACATTATGTTCATATTTTGATTCACCGCATGTTCCACCCACCGCCTTTGATATCGCGATGTTACAGTTTTAACGAAAATTTTGCCCAGTAGGTAGTCAAAGATTTGCAAAATCGAGTTCTGAACCATTTATCTTTTATATGATACAAATCAGTAATGACGCCAGTAACTCTGTATAGAGTTCATTGCATTTATTAGTGCTAAAGTGATTTTAAAATTGATGTGATGAGTCCGTTACGGTACTAGTAGTGGCCTCAGTAAACATGCGTGTTCGGTATCGTTGTTTATTTATTATCTAACCCTGAATCAATCTTCAAACTTTACAGAGTACGTTGAGATGGTTATGATGCCGTCACTGGCTACAAAATACGTTGAAATTAATTTGAGTAGAAGAACTTGTAACTAATATAATTGCAATAACAAGAACGTTTTAGGATTTCCATGAACTAACCAAGTATAATGAACCAGCCACTGAGACGTACATTTTACGAATTTCGAGTTTTTTATTTGATGGTGGGGTACCCAAATTGGCTCAAGTGACCACTCAATGGATGTGATATACGGACTCATTTTCGTATCACATTGTCGATTTGAATAACATTGAACCTACTCGTTGTACTCTTCACGAATTCTAGGACGATACAATTGATCGGCAAAGGGATGCGGAGAATGAGAAATTCATTGGGAGGGGAGATTCAGATGGGGGCGGCGGATGGATTGCGGGGGTTAATGCACCTACTACGGATGCCGAATCGTTGTTTAATTAGGTACCGTCATTAACACGGCCACTGGGGATGGGATTGATGAAGTTTAGAAGTGGTGGATTTATTGGGAAGGCAAACGATGGATATTTGCTGAATGAGGTGCGGTGAATTTCAGCGTAGCAGTTCTAAGAGAGTCGAAGCACATCTGAAACATAATTGAGGAACGCCCGGGACCTTCGCACAGCGACTAAGTTGAGATAATTAGGCTCGAGGCGGGCTCGCAAACTTTGTAATGAGATATTGGATATCATGTTGAGCAGTCGGCATGGGAGTATTGCTCGAAGAGCTCTGCGTTTCATCAGACGGTCTGCGCGCGCTGGAATCTTCATGGACTAATAAAGACCGTAGATGGAACAGGTTTTTACGGACGTGAATCGGTTCGAGCCAACTCCCCTCCCTCCTGTCCGCGTCCGTTACCTGTTAAGCATAGGCAGTTGTGCAAGATCCGGTGGGGGGTTACGACTTCCCGCTATGTAACCGTCAATAGCTTTTCCCATTATTATTGAAGGGTTCATCAAAGAGGTCGCCGCCAGCAAAGCGCGAAATGATTCATATAGCTTGCTTGTATTGGTAGATCTAACCTTAATCCATGGCCTGTATGCACAGTACGGGTGGCCCATAAGTCCTAAGACATGAACAGTTAATAAATAAAAAATTCATTTACAAGTCATTCATAAACCAAATGATTTAAACATTGATTTATGAACCAATTTTTCATACTGTAACAATAAGAAAATTATTTCTTTCATGAATCTAGTCTCCCCCATGGGATTCATATACCCCGGGGGCTCCTCCTCCCCTACACACGCTCTCTCGGCCTCTCGTATGATTATGACTGGCATGTATGATTCTTATATTATATGAAAAGGGGACAGCCTGCCATGTATGATTCATATATTACATGAATCATACATGCCAGTATCTCCCCTTTTGGATTATACATAGTACTTATAACTGTGGCATATTTATACCTAGGTATGCTATAAGATAACTGCGGCAATCTATAACTGTACCATACTATACCCAAATTTCATTCTACAATAAACGTGCCATCATGAACACAAACCACTGGCGGCTATACACTCACAACGGCAAAACATCGGTTTTTTCCACGATTATCCCCTCTTATGTTCTTCAAGGCCTTATGGAATGCCGAAGTGAATATACTTTCAGTTTGTTACGGGACCAACAACCACAGGTACCCGTATCGGCCTTAGTAACATCGCTCTCTATGTAATCCTGAGTCAATCGTCAGTATTCACTTGTTTTCATGAGAAGCTCTGACGGTTCTCATTTTGATTAATTGTTTCCATAACTGTCATGATTCCATCCATACCATTATATGGTATGGACTATTATAATATAATATAATTATAATGTTATTATAATAGTCCACATGAAGTGGAAGAAGCTCCATGCCTCCATGCAAATTGTACCTCTATATTCAATATTCATTTCGATCCCCTATCACTCTCAGTTCTATTCAATACAACTTCTGAATCAATCAGTATTTATCCAGAATCACAACACAATTAGCGACAGTGTGAAAGTGTTAATCTATCAATAAGTGGCAAAATTTTCGATGAACTGTCGATCGTTTTGGCGACTTTTTTCCCCACCTCATTGCGGCGTCAATCCTACACTTCAATATCCTGGTTAAATCAATCCTACTTTCAACGACACTTCAATATCTTTCACAACGTTGTTGTTACGGATTCGATGTTCATATTTTTGGTGATAGTATCTTCGTCACTTCAACGTCCAGTAACTGAGCAACGCTTGCCTGCATAACCTAACCTGTTACTTGCCACCAAATCGATTCGGATTTTTCGTTATTTTCGACCTGGGGATATAATTATTTTCCTTTCAATCGAGTCAAGATGAATGATAAACAATTCCTGGTGTTGTTGGATAGATTCAACCAAAGCCAAAAGGACTTGTTTAAAGAAATTGCTCAGGAAATAACCTACGACTGATCGATCCGGTAAAGACGGTTTTATGGGAAATTCAAATAGAAACAACAAGATCAATCTCGAAAATCGATCGACTAATTGACACTTTTCATTCAAAGAGTAGTAAAGGCGGGAAGTACGTACCTAACCTACAGAAGTAAGTAACGTTATGCCATACCTTGTGTTAGGTTCACATAACCTCAAGGAACAGAGATTAATTATCACCCTACAATTTCTCCAAAGCGCTTCAAGTCAAATATGAACATCATAATAAGTTTATATTCTAACGGCCATATTCTAATAGACCATCTTTGTACTGATATCACTGAATGTACGACCCGGTCACAATTCAAGAGGCCTCATAAATGCGGTTCTTTACTGGGATTGGTCACTTGTGTTCCACGGCCGGGACATTCTTATTTATTCAGGGCCTTGGGACTCACTACTTGCATCAATATTAACTCGTGCGCTCTTTTACGTCAAAGAGGGCAAGTTAGGCGGAGGGAAGAACAACTGAAGTGAAACGGAACCGAAAATAAATAGATAAAACGGTCCGTGGAAATGTGGACTGGGCTGGAGTGAGGGGTGTCCCTATGAAGAGAAGCAATTGTGGGAGGAAGGGCTTTTTTCAAGTACAAAGAAACCGACAGTCTCTATCGATCCAAGAATCAAATCTTTGTTTGCAGTCGTTTATCTGATTGGGGATCAAGGTCTAATGGCATCAGAATATGGTAGCGCTCATGATGAAGACGTGAACCACATTTTATCTACGTTTAGCTTGGAAGAGGGCGGAATATCAATGGCTGAATCTCACGTTATCCTAATATCTTCAGTGGGGTTATCAGTCAGCGAACGGGATCCCTCATACTAAAACGAGGAGTGCATTTCATACACTCTAACAACGCTATACATGATGACGACGGATATAATAATGACTGAGTCACCCGTACATTCTCGAACCTACAAGATACCATTCAAACCACTTATATTATCCAAAACTCTGTTGAACAACAGAGATCGATCTGTAACACTGGTTGTACGGGATAGCGAACATTAGTGCTTATATATCTTTGAAATCCCCAATTTGGCTCCCATTTCTAAACAATAACACGGGCGTACCAAGTTCCACGCAAATAATCAGAATATCAGAGTTTTTCCACTTTTCAAAGGTTCTGCACCGCTCTGCGCCAGTTACGACTTGGGTCCTGAATGTTTTCTGTATGATTTGCATCGAAATCCAACTGTGATCATCATACGCCAGTTCATACCAGTTGGGGCCCTAGGAGAGCGCGTAGTAGAATCCGACAAATTTCAAACTACATATGAATGGGCGCTGTACTTCCTCACATGAATGTATCGATCTAAACCCAGGAGTTTCATGAACATATCAAGTCAACGCCAAAAATGCATTTACATTTCTTGTAAAAATATAATTCAATCATGTTATAGATTGGGGAAAGCAACGTGCCACACCTTGTGTTTTTGGTTTATTATCTTCGATAATGAACTCTTGGAATCGAAAAATAACCCTCAAATTTGCTGGTTTACTTTTCAAGATACGTAGATTCCAAAAATCGAATTTAAAAAAAAAAATAAATAAATCCACAGCGACGCGTCATGGCTATAGGAGAAGATTTTAGAAGAAATAACTGGTTTTACGTCTACATTTTACTAAAACCAGTAAAATGGAGACGTAAAAACACATTTTTCTGCTTTTATTGCCTAGTAACCACCACGTTTCTTCATCTTCAAACTGCTCCAGTAAGAGAAGGGATAAGATATCGCTATTCTGATTTCACCAACATGTTGAGCTTAGAGAAACCTTTAAAATGAAGTGTCACTTTTCAGACGGTTTCATTTAGGGTATTTATGATTATCTAATTCCCCCTCTCCCTCCCTTCAACTCCCCTAAACCCCCAGTGGCTTACAGATTTTTTATCGGTGAAAATGATGGTGAAGTCAGAATTGAGATCTTATCTCATTCCGTTAGTAGATTAGAGACGATGAACCATGAAGAACATCTCAAGTATCAACCACATTGAGTTATCTCATTCCATTATCAGATTAGAGGAGACCTCACTTCGTGCTTAATTTTTGTGTTGGACAGTAATTTTCAGCCAAGCTGTACTGCTTCGTAGCTTCAAGTTTTTCATTTTTCAAGTATTAATAACAATTACGAATTATCATTAATTAACTCGAATTAGCTGGGCCAGTATGAACATTGACCCAACAAGCTGCCGCATGATTCACTCTCATGTTGAGGACTTTTGACCTCCTCCAACTTTGATTCCTTCTTGTGAACGAACAGCTAATTGCTCATTGAGAACCAACGGGGTTGGTTTAGATTTAACGATTATAATCTATGGGTTCAAATGTAGGATGTTGAAAAGGGGATTTGAAAAATTAATGTATTAACCCCCCTACCCCTACGCCGAATCATTATCGAAGAAAATAAACCAAAATCCGTCCGTCCGCCGGAGTAGATCGAAAGTTGTCAACATGAGGGTGAATTATGCGGCAGCCTGTCGGGTCAATGTTCATACCCGCTGATTCGAACAGCACATGATTTTCATTTATCGAGTTCATTAATGATAATTAATAATTATTCAGTAATTTAGTGATCTTTACAGAAGGGCGATCTGCACAAAAAGATAATAAACCTTTGTATCAAAAGTTCGCTGAGTTTCTTTAATTGGCTCCGTTACAGACTCATTTGGATCCTTTCATGATCTTCAACGTTGTCTAGAATAAAGGTGGTAGATGTGGTAATAACAAGTTCCATGATCCATATTTAAGTTTCTCTCCTAATATACTGATTTTTCCTTCACTGCCACTGAACGTGGGTGTTTGTGTTTGCTGACCGTTATAATGTAATATTATATCATACTCCTCTTAGGAAAGATTTCACCTCCAGCTGGATTTTATCAACGTTTAATTATTGCCCACAGGTCGCCACTACATTTTGAGCACCCGTCGGTAACGATCGTGTTTAACTGTTTATTTGAACAACTCACCTTTCTATTCATTCTATATTGTTAACCATAAGATGTTATATGCATAGAGGCCGAAAATAATTTTTTGCATAATTTATTCAAGTAGGGAATTGAAGTTTTCGTTATATGACGTCTTGACAATTCGAAAATTCATTTTGAACTCCTCATTATTGTCTTATGGTTGCAGAAAGTCTCAAGGATCATCTTCGGACTGGTTCTAGCCTAATCCAGAACGAAAATTATACCTCAGACGTTCATCATGATCGTGAACCCTCAAATCTTGAATGGGGTATCAGCGTAGATTTCATTGTTTTCGATAATGACCAAGAATACTTGCGCCCGATGTTTTGGCGTATTTTGTCAATAATTGAGTTCACTCGCGGGATATCAGTACACCTTATCGTCAACGGGGGAGAAATGTCCAATGATGGAGAATCAATGAGCGAGTATGCGATAGAGGAGGCTACAATTGAGTGAGGCGCTTGGTAGTGAGATGTCGAGGGTCTTGGTAGAAGAGTTGGGGTAAATATTAAGATAAAACTTGGGTAAAGGGCTGAGAGGATATGGAGGAGGAGGTTGGAAGGCGAAGGGCCAAAACCGGGCTATTTCCTTCCCCGATGCTCATCCCCAACCAGCCATCCAAGCTAACCAGCTCCGATCGATTGACTTTCCGACCTTAGACAGTTTCTTGATCAGCCCCTACATCTGCACCCTCCGATAGTTCTTTTTCCCGGTTCTCAGTTCCTTTTATTTCCTATTCTTCCCATAATGATTCATACTTTGATGGGGTCCATCAGTGTTTCCCCTATACAGATGTACTTGGCGCACAAGTTGTAGTTACTTGAAAGCTGTACAATGAGATATTGAGGAAATTATAAGATAAATAACAATCACGAGTCAAAGATTCTGAACGGGCAATTTGACAATAACCGGCGCTACAATTTCCACACAAACTTCAATCGCACGGTAAGACGTTTTGTGCAGAAAGAAATGCTGATACGGCCTTAATTTACCAATCTTCAAGACACGAGCCTTTAGAAACCAAACCCAATCCATAAAATGTTTTGGTCTTATTGTTATGAGTGATATCGTTCAATTGATGCCTAACTAAGACCATGACGCAGGTCTATGAAATGAACCGGATACTTCAATGTTACGATAGACACTGGGGACTCGCATTGTGTTCATTTGGTTATCAAAAAATGATGCAAAACTGACTACCATCCGAAAGAACTTGATATCACATCGTGTTTTCCACGGGTGTTCTTCATTATGAAAGTTGGCTTGAAGTTTCATCGTTTGAATCCCGCTCATGTTGATGATGTTTTTTCGGTTCATCTCTCAAGCTTTCATTGTGAACAAACAATTCATACAAAATGCTCAAAATCGAAGATTTTAAAATTGGATGCTCGATGTATCCAAACTCACAAATCAAGATACTCTCAACACAAGACCCAAAAATACGAGCAAAATTATGTTGAAATTTGAAAAAATGACACGTTGAGTAGACTACTCACCATTATGGAACGATTATATGGGTACTATGATCACATTGAGGCAAGATTTTGAACGTTTTTAATATTGCATGTAATTTATTTATAAGTAAAAGTAAAGTTTACTTACTACTTTTACTTTTACTTTATTTATAATTTATTTATAGGTAATTATTTTGTTTTTGTTTGTGATTAAATTTAATGAAAATAAGGAGGGGTAGTGATGATTAGTGATGATAACTAGTGATGACTAGTGATGATCACATGATGTTGAGGCCCCCTGCGTGTGTATACAATGTGTAGCAGGGGTCCTCAGCATCATAATGTAACAGAAGAATATATCAAATTATTGTATTCGGTGGGATTGAATAAAATTCAATGTACATGTACTGGTAACTTTCGGAGACCTTTTACGAGTAGATCTTTCCGTTATTAGATCGTATCTTGGGGCTTTCTTGGAATTTATGTCGGTCCTTATTTCATTCTTTATTTCAGATAGCGTTACAGGTAGTATTATACAGTCATCAATCTTCGTTGTATGTTCTTCATTTCAGATAGCGTTACAGGTAGTAGTATTATACAGGGGAGTGATTATAGACACACCGCGTGTCTATAAGAAAACAAAATATTATTTACACACCGGAAAAGCTTTTACAGCGTGTATATGATAAAATATTCAATATAAAATATTTTGAGTATTAGTATATAATAAAATATTCAATTCATCCCCGTAGAGAACTCTCTTGTCCTCAACTCATCCCCACGGTAATGTTCGAACGCGAATGTCTAACTAATCTATATGGTACTAATCTGTTGTTTGGGGGATGCTTTTATTCCGCAACCCCGTCCACTTGATCTATATGTCCAACTAATCTATAATATAGATAGTAACAATGCAAAACCGCGTAAGTTGAACCCCGAACCGGCAACTTCTTAACACTAACATACGTGTTTTTACTCTCACATGGGGAAGGTAGCAAAGTTATGGGTTATTACAATAATTGATCAATTATTATCAATTATTGATCATAAGGGAGGTATCAATTATTGATCATAAGGAAGGTATTAGACGTGGGAGCCCGTGAAAATAGAACTTGTTTTTATTATATACACGCCTTTTATTATATATCCGCGTGGCCGAAAACGCTTTTCCATTATACAGTCATCAATCTTCGTTGTATGTTGTTCATCAGTTTGCCTATCAAAGGGTTTGAATGTGTCCTCCAGGTACACTGAAAACAGATCTGCCTGCATATACATAGGCAGATACTCATTTAGCAAATTTTCGAAGACGGGGGGGGGGGGGGAATTCCCCATAAATTCCCAAAATGAAAGTGACACCTCATTTTAAAGGTATTTTTATGCTGAACACGATGGTGACATCAGAATAGCGATATCGTATTCGGTTCTCAGACTGGAGCACATTGAAGATGAAGAACCGTGATTGATACTTGAGATGTCCTTCTTGGATATCATGTTCTTAAATGGAGACATTTTACATAAAACCAATTATTTCTTCGAAAATTCGCTCTTATAGCCATGCTGCATGACTGTGGATTTATTTATTTATTTTTTCGTTATTGTCTTGAGTTCGTTACAATGCTTATTCAAATTTCCCTTATTTTCTCTTCCAAATTCTCTTAGCTCTTCTTTTTGCCCTCACTTCAATGGGATAATTTCTTTGTTTATTGGTTATTTTCTTATTTAATGGCACACAAGCCCAAGCTACCTGTTGGACGCTCTTATAGAAAGTTTCCTCGATTTGCTCAGGGGTTCTTAGTGACGCGTCCAGGTTAGTTTCTTCTTTAAATATTTCTCTAAACAATGGCCAGTTTGTGTGTTTGCTGCTTAGTTTTGGTGTTGTTTCTTTCAGTATCACCGTTTCACTAAGTGACATTATTTCTGGAGAATGATCAGACCATCACTGTCTTCTGTAAGTACGTAGTCGTTGGAATGCTCTCTCCTCACAAAGAAGTACTTATGTCAAGTCTGGAAGTTTTTGGTTATCGGTTGGCCAGTAAGTTGGTCTCCTCCAGAGTGGAAATCGCAATGTAATTCACAATGTAGTTCTTTCCCCACAGCTAACAGTTTCTTTCCATTAATCTCGATCCCCATTATTCATGTTTGGCGTTGAAATCACCTCCCAAAATAAATGTTCGTCCTATCTCATTGAATATATGTTTATAATCTTCTTCTGCCAGTGAGTACCGTGGCTGACAGTAAATTGCCGCTATACTTATTTCATGATTTTTTTATCCTCAATTGTATTGATGCTACCTGCATTTCATCTTCGGTCGATTTTGAGATGTACATAGTATTAATCGTTTTTATCTATTTCACATTCAGTTGTGTCGTTTTCACCGCCGTTCACTGATTGGCAATCCTCCCACGATGGTTGATTTCCAGCATTCCTACTGAGACAGTTATATGGAACCACTCGGAACCTTTAACCGCACCCTCCCTTTGATTTTCAAATTGTGAAGTGAACGTTGAAAAGTCAACCCTGTCAACTGAATTCTCGGAACGCGGTCAGATGTCAAACCCTGAATTTTGGAAATTATCAGTTAATCGTAGATTTGCATGGATTGATTGGATTTCAAGTGTGCTGAATGAACTGGGGCGTATGAATCTAACCGTTACATACCTACTGGTGTGACGTCATGTGGCCGAATGTTGGCCTCACCCCTACAAATGCTATCCAATCATTCCGATCGATCATTCAATGCCTGTGTCTATAATGATCGACCTCATCGAAAATGTGGTTTACTTCGGTCTATCCGCCAAGTCCGTCGGGGACGACCATGTTTACGTTCGCCCAGTTATAAATCGTAGGATGAATAGGTGTACATCCATACACAAAAAAAGAACCCTCGCGGTTTACTCGCACGCACTCACACTCGCAGCTCACGGTTCTTTTCAACTGGCCACCGACCGCTATTACAAATAGCCACACACCTTTCCAATCTTGTTCCCCAGGGATGGTGGCCAACCTTCCACTCCCCGTGCCGCCACTTCTCTTCATCGCCGTCACGGACTCACACAGAAACCCATTCCTTTATCCCTTCTTTTTCTTTCTCTCTTTCTTCACAACACGCAGCAAATTTCTCACTACATATCCTCCGCCATAATTCAGGATTTTTCGCGGCTTGGGGCTTTAACTCCCCAAATCCCCTGTATGGTTTCTCCCGATGTTTGGCTCGCAAGGTAGGAATAACTCGACATACTGTTAAAGTTCCTCCTCCTCCGGTCAATAGTTCATCGCGGTTTCGAATTACCAAAAGTCAAAGCAAGGCGATTTTCAACGGATTATGGCGACAATATCAAACTCACTGCTCTTGGTTTATTAATGTCTAGAATGAATAATGATCGGGATGGACAATATGAAAGAAAAGTACAGCCCCGCTTAAAATTGGTGGTTTTACATGTCTACATACGTGGAATCAGAAAATTAAATTTTAAATATTCCGTCTGTACCCGGCATTATAATAGGGTCATATTTTCAGACATTTTAGATGGAGCGGTGGAGTTTTGAATATACTCGTTTCGTGTATCAGAACATTTATTAAGACCATTTGGATTCGTTCGTTCACAATGAGGGCTCAAAGGTAAAACCGGGAAAATAAGACATGTACATGAGCATTTTGAATACAAGGGGAACATCGGATTCAAACAAAATACATGGTTTTGTGGTGTTGAGTTATTTGTTTCAAGATACTCGTCGTGTCTATGGAAAGAAGGTGTATTTGTTGGTAAGGAATTCTCGTTGCATAATATTACCTATACAAACTAATTATGAGTAATCTATAATTAAAAATTTAATTCATCCGAAATTCATTATCATAAATTACTGTTAGGTCAGCTCGGAATTTAGAATGCAAACTGAAGAGCAGAGATGGGTTCCGTTTGGAAAAACATCGCTGTATTTTATCCGACAAACATCGATGCCTTAAAAACATCGTATAAAAAACATCGATGTGTTTCCAAAAATACCTTAGTCACTGTAGGCGTACTTAAGTACAAGTACATCTACCTAGCTGTCAATTTTTTTGGTAATATTTGTTCTTAATTTAAAAAAATTAACCTTGAAAAATGTACTGATTCACATTGAAAAAATACAAAAAGAAAAAATTGTTTTGAGCGATTACCTATTTAACAAACAAGTTACTTAATTCTGAATATTTATTGTTAGCCTCATGCAAAAACAGTAGTTTGGCAGCCATAACTTCGGAGAAGGGATTTCTAAGAGGGGATTTCTAAGAGGGTTCAAAATTATAACCGCTTGAGAAAAAAGCCTCTCCGCGTAAACAGATGAGGCGATTACAGAATAAGATGTACTGTGGTAGGTAAGTAAAATGCCTAAGAAGGCACAGAAATAATGCAATTACTCGTACTTACTGAAACGTAAAATATGGTTTTAAGTATAAATATTCGTGGGTGGGGGGAAGGAAAAAACATCAATTTCTGAAAAAAAAAAAAAACATCAGAAGAAAAATATCGATGTCAAAAACATCGATTTTTGAAGAAAAATATCGAATGTTTTAAAACATCGAGTATCCGATAACCATCCCTACTAAAGACACATTCACTGAACTAGGGACCGACTCCTCTCCTTCACTAGGAGATGACTTCTGGTCACCCACTCGAACGAATACGAGTACCTACACTATATTTTGGCCAATTTCACAAATCATTGCGTATAGTTATCAGACATAAGGATATTGCATACAGAACAGTGATCAAATTACACAGGATATATATCAGAATATACGGCTTTTTACGGATATCCGGACATTATATATGAACGGTATACTGAACAGAGGATTATTTTAGACTCTTCAGAGTTGTACGGCCAGCCGTTCGCTCACAATGAGGGCCCTAGAACCAAATAAAAGTCGTCTTATTATGGTGTTGCATGTTCCGATATACTTTTCGGGATTTCGGAAGTGAGCTATTTTAACCGGATATAAATTACTGTGGTCGTGGGTAGGTACATCTGAAAAATTCAGTCATGCAGCATGGCTATAAGAGCCAATTTTCGAAGAGAAACCAGGTTTTATGTAAGATGTCTCCATTTTACACCTCAGCTCATAGATTTTTCAACGCTGAACATAATGGTGGAGTCAGAATACCGATATCTCATTCCGTTATCAGATTAGAGCAATCGAACCTTTAAGGACATCTCAAGTTCCTAACAAACGTGCTTCTTCATCTTCAAAGTGCTCAAGTTTGAGAACAAAATAAGATATCGCTATTCTGATTTCACCATCCTGTTCAGCGTTCAGAAAAATCTTCAATAGGAGATTTCACTTGTCAGACTGTTTCATTTTTGGAATTCATGGGTAATCCCCCCCCCCCCTTAAAACTCCCAAAACCATCCCTAGAGTGGCCCAATTCTGTCCATCCACGAACTTAGCCTTTTGATCGCCAAGACAGATTTTTTGTGCGTATTTGAACGTTTTATCTCAATTCTATCGAGAGTAACTCTATCGAGATAACTGTTATCTCCCGGAATGACACATGTAGTGGGGGGGGGGGGGGGGGAGTATTTGCACACCAAGTTTTTTCTTGATACAATGAACTGAAAAGTAAACATGTCCACAGTCAATCAGCATGGCTATAAGAGCCAATTTTCGAAGGAATAACTGGTTTTATCTAAAATGTATCCATTTTTCTGGTTTTATAACAAATTTTGTCTCCCTTTGTATACCGAGTAACACCTCAGCTTATAGATTCTTCGACACTCAACACGATGAGATATCAGAGTAGGGGGAAAAGGAGAGATCTGGCGCAGGGGCTAGTGGGGATAACCTGACAGACCTGGAAGGCGGACGATAACAGCAGTTGTAACCTTCCTCCAGACTCATTCGGAACCTCATATCGTACCACGCTATTGTTTCAAGGTCAAAAAGTATTATTCGCGGTAATGGGAATCGATCTCGCGAACTCCGCGACTCTAATTAGTTATCATAACCACTGTGCCAACTATGCGATTACTTCGACGGGTGAGATATGTGGATCATCCGAGTAGACCCACTAATTAGGAGTGAAGTAATTACATTTTTGTAAGCTGTATAAGCCGTATTTATATTATAAATTCGCAGCCTAAACGTGTGATGAGAATACTATTTAGAAATCTTCCACAAATGTGGTGTATAGTGGAGACTCAAGAACCTACTCGTTCATGGGAGATCCGTAATTTTATTAAACAAATACCAAGGTAGTATGTGTTTATGTTCGCATATCGTTAACTTGAACGAATGGTTTTAGGTTCGTTACTTAATCACATTCCCCCCACATTGGTATATGGGGACGAGGAGAATGTATGTATTCCAGGCTCGTCTTTTCCCTGCTTTTTAGTAATACGAATACAAATAATTATTATGCATCAGGAACACTCATTTATTTGGTATTAAGATGTTCAATGCAATCGCGTAAATGAGGAGGGTGATCAGGTGATCAATCACTCCCCAAAGACTAATAATAATAATAATAATTAGAAAAAGAAAAAAACGGTGGGTACAGCTTTCGTACAAGTACGCAACCACGAGGGACATTTTATGTCTTTGCGCCCCCTCCCATCAAAAACTTATATGACGCTTGCATTCGTGTTGACAATATAAATTATTGAGAATGATCACCAGTGTGTAAACAATTATTTAAACAATCACGCTCATACCGCCGCTTGTCGGCCACGCACTCAGCAGTGGTTAACGTAATATGGTTAGGTAAATCGAGAGCTATCCAACGAGTGGTGAACGATTTTTGTACGATGATAAGTGGCGAAGATAAAGTTCCGTAGCAACGAATCGGTTGTAAGCGAAAATCATCAGAAACTCCGCGTAACGCTCTCCGCGTGACGATTTTTCATTTATGTGCCATAGTAAAGACACAAAATGTCAAAAATACAATTTGTTTAAAAATAAAATCTAGAAGGTGTTAAAATGCGCTTTTACGAGTATAAATTCTCAAACTTCTCCGGGGTAAGACCCCCCTGGGGACCCTCCTTCCAGGTTAATCACCCTCCAAATCAAAATCCTATTTACGCTACTGGTTCAATGCAAAAATGTAGGTACGACATCTGCCGTAAATTACTCGAATAATCCTAGTTATAAAATTACCTAAAATATAATTATAATATATTCATTATCCTAAATTAAACCTGTTTTACTTTCATTATTTCCAACTTCAAAAATATTCAAAAAAACCAATTTTTTAAAATGTTACTGTTGAGTGTTCAAATAGGGATGGGAGAAATCATTCTGAGATTGAGGTATCTGGATGAAATAGATGACATTAAATGTAAATTTTACCCGCGACGGTTTAATCACCGATGATTTGGTAAATACATTCAGTTGTTTATGAATGTAAGCCATTCTAGGAGCGAGAACATCGAAGGTTTGTGCTTATGGACATTAGTTGCTTTTCTTAAAAACTGAATTCATTGCTATGTTTATATTATCAAAGGTACACGCAAAGAACCTCCCCATAAAATGATGCGATAAGTTGAGATGCGACGTATATGAGCATAATACTACATTTCAAGATTTTCTTTGAGCCTACTTCGAAGCATTTGAAAGTAATGCAAGGATTTCCCGATTTTATTGACTAATGGTGCTTCATGATCCTTCCACTTGAGATGTTGATCTAAGTGAACACCCATATATACTCGTATTATCGAATTCGGCCTTTTTATCTCCATGCAGCTACACAAGTTTCTTACTGCATTACAGTTTGCCTTATACACTTGGGATTTAGAGCCATTAAGAAGTCCTATTTTTATTTATTGAGAAGGTAAATGCATTTAGTTTTCAAAAGGTTCATGGTGAGACTATTTCTGATATACAGATGACATCTGTATATTGTAAATCTGACATTATGCCTGTTTATCTGACATCTGTAGGTATATCTGACATTGTGCCTTTCTTAGTTAAAAGCTCCATCACCACGTCAAGGTGAAGGCACTTCGATGGAGTCCTACTTACATACTAAACATTCATACTGCTTGGGGGTCTTTACGACCACGCTAGAGGCCCATTCACACTCACTTTTTAAAACGAGGCGATCATCGGTAAATTTCGTTACCTTTGATTACAACGTTCCTGAGTTCCATTCATACAGCTTGGGGGTCTTTACGACCACGCTAGAGGCCCTTTCATTCAATTCTATTGCTGAAAATAATTATTAAGTTTTCTAGTGTTAGTGGGGAAAATGCCGTGTTTCCGGTAGGTGTGTCTCTAAGGAATAGTTGTACCATTTTGGGCGAAATAGGGGGGCTAATGGGGACGCCGTGTTTCCGGTAAGAACATTTCCATAGATGTAGCCATACCTACCATTTCGGGCGTTTAGATTTCTGCCGTGCTTCCGATCGGTTACATGTTTTCGAATGGACGTCCTCACAGACTCTTTTTAGTCCAATTAAATAGAGGTTTTTCAGCACTAATAGGACCGTTTTTTGACTGGAGGATACTGCGAATCGTTATAACCAAATCATTTTGGACAGTCAAAAGAGCATTGCGGGGTCTTCATAATATTATATGCATCTGTGGGATGTTAGAGGATGAATATTTACAATTACCTATCCTGAGTTCCATTCATACAGCTTGGGAGTCTTTACAACCACGCTAGAGGCCCATTCACACACACTTTTTAAAACGAGGCGATCATCGGTAAATTTCGTTACCTTTGATTGCAACGCAACAGGTAAGTTCGATCAGTTTTTTTTTTTTTTTTGTTAGTACATGGTCAGCATTATTTATATTGAAGTCTTAATGGTGCCATATTCGATGCGGATAACATAAATACAATATCTTGGAAAAAATAACAAGTTGAATAACAAAAGTAGTCTAATACCTTCACACTTATTGCTAAAAATCAGAAGTAAATTAATTTTCTATATAGGTACTTTTTTTTTTCTGCAAATATTATTTATAATCAACATTTTGCTAATTTTTTTTTTGTTTTTTTTTTGTTTGTTTTTTTTTTTTTTTTTGTTTTTTTTTTTTGTTTTTTTTTCTTTTTTTTTTTTCATTTGTCAGTGGGGTGTTATTCCAAGTACCCATGGGCAACTGTTGATACACCGTCCTCCAATATTTTCCTTTTAGTATCAAATGGGGATAAAGCAATTTTGTTAACTTGCGCGGTCACAACGTTGTGTTGTTTCGATTGGATAACAACCATCTGCTTTCTAACTATATTAGCCAAAAATAAGGATTTGTAATAATCTTCGAATTTTATTTCTTTTTCAACTACATTCTTACTAATACCCTTGATTTTCTTTATCTCCCTATCGTCTTCTGTTAGAATCTCATACATTTTCGCTCTGAGAGCTATAAACTTAGCTATTATTTTCCCATTCATTTCATCTTTGAATTTACCGAGTACTTTTTTATTTTTTATAGAGAAGCAGAGATGATCTTGAGGATAATCGGATGTATCCATGTAGTCTAACATATTCAATATATCGAAATGTAGATCGTCTGTCTTTATTGCGTATATAAAACTGTCTGTGTCCATATAACAAAGTGTCAATCTTTCAGGTCCGAATCTTGGCAGCATTATATCATAATGGTACTCATACATTGTTGTTTTCGAAATATCAAGTATACTCATACCAATGTATATTGGCTTATTGAATGTTATCGATTTTTTAGCCATATGTACCGCAACTAGATTTTCACTGTAAATAGTTCTATCAAAAAATTCTGGTTTTGCAATGAGTTTTTCCAACTTTTTAGCATCTGACACAAGGTGTATGGTTAGTCTATTCCTAATATTTTCCATTGTTTTACCAAAAATTGCATTATTCATCAACTTGAATAGGTCTTTTTCAAAATTGTTTTTAGCGTTCTTTCTAAATTCTGTGTTCAAGACAATGTAAGGTTGTAACCACTGCGATTGTTTGAATTTCAATACACGATGGATCTTCTCGACTTTTAAGCCGTGAGCTATGGCTTGCTTCAGTGCCATGTAATGCACCACATAACGTTCACGTTTTCCTAGATGAGGCGTCAATTTTGTGGTTGTATCCCCGGGAGGTATGATATTTTCTGCGAGGAAGGGAAGATAGTTGTGTGATTTGTGCAGGTGTTGTGGGTAATCAACATCAACCTCCATGATGTACCCATATTGATCATCTTCATTCAAACTCAATACATCAATATCTTCTTTGCACCAGTTGAATCCACCGTAGGGTAGAGGTTTTGACATAGCAAACCCATAAAGATTGTTACAGTCCTGATAACTGATGAAAGTAGGTTCTTCGTTGGGGTTGTAATCCTTTATATATTTGTTATTGGCTTTGACATATCTGTGAGAAGCTTGACAAATTCCACCTCGTATCCCCTTTTCAATCATCAAAATCTGATCGTAATCAGTTAAAAGGTCCAGTCTCATTTCTGTATATTTAAGCATTGCATCCCATGATAACCCAGGTAATGTAAAGTAGTGAGCTGGGTCAAGTTTATGGCTTATATGAATTGTATCTCTGAAGTTTTCGAACACATCTGCTAGTAGGAGAACATCCGTCTTGAGGTAGTGATCACTATACTCTCCAAGTGTAGCACAATTGAAGTGTTGCCATACTGTTTTCGCATGTTGATAATCCTCATTCGTTATACCACGTTTTTGTAATCTGCTGTAGAATGCTTCTTTAGGAGGCAGAGCGGTTTCTTCCAATTTTTCCCAGGACGAGATGTATTCATACGGGAACACTCCTTTTCTCTTCATTAGAGCTAGATCGTCCAAAGAATGAAACTTTGTCGTCTCTTTAAATTCAGGAACATTTTTGGCCAATGCGTCCAGACTTGCTGACATAAACCTGAAGGTGTCAATGTATCGGATTTTGAATCCTCCTGCTACTTTTTTAGTGAACGATATATACTTTTCTTCGGAATTCGGAATAACCTCAATTTCTTTATCGTCGTATCCAAGCTCCTTTACAATGAAATGTGAGTCGTACCCAGAGAGGTTATGTATTAGGACTGGAATAAATTTTGGGTTCCTACATCTCAGATTACAGCTATTGTGGGCGGGTCCCCTGTATTTACCAGTAATATGGCAATGATCATGTACTTTCCCATCAATTTCAGTGAACTGTGAGTTGCACAAGTAACATTTCTTTGCAGATCTAAAGATCATTTGCTCTCTGTCAGATAGTGGAGTCATTGGAGTATTCATCGAATAAGCTGTCGAAATCGTCTCTGCTATTGTTTTTATTTGTTGAACAAAGTGAGAGACTGCATCCTTTCCCCTGTAGACAATCGGTTCTGATGGTATGTCTAACTGAACATCCTCAACTTCATCAGATTTCTTTACATAGAGGCAATAACTCATAGGTACATGCTTTTGAATGGTTTTGGTACAGGATTCTGTTGAACTTTCTGCTATAGGCTCTAGTAATGCTTCAAAATCAGCATATACAACGTAAGGAACCTTCAACATTCTTTCACAATGTTCGAACTCAATGTACGGTTTTTTTGTAGGCATGTCTACACGAATTGCTTTATTTTCCATACAGTATTCTCGGTGTTCAGCTAATTTTTCCTCTTTTGATTTGTCATATCGATCGTCGAATTTGGTAAAACACCTTTTACAGACGATTATTTGTCCGTTGCGTTTTGTCAACTGTCTTACAACCAATTTTTCGAAATTTTTTATGTAAACATAATGGTATGTACCCGAATCGTCGTTTATGAGAAGGAGATCGCGGTGATCGAGTAATTCCTCTTTTGTCACTTTGAGAGGGTATATTTTGCAAGCATCATCCAATCCGTACACATTAATAGAAATGTTATTGATATTCTCGAATTTTTTGATCTGCTTTAGAGGAGTAGGAAAATCTATGCAAGAAAAATCGTAGGGATGGTCGAGATTGACATATTTACTCACACGTTGTCCATCCTTAGTAATGAATTTCGCTAGAATTGAATATTTAAAGCATAAATTATCGTCATTCTTTACATTAATACAAGCACGTTTATTTTCGATTTGCGGCGGGAGTTGGATGTAAGTACTTCCCTTCAAAGGAATATTTTTATTAATCCTTAAACGTAAACCTTCTATATGATGCAAAGACCATCCACTTTTTTTCAACTGAGCCTCCTCCATCTCATTTTGCAATTTTTCATTAAATTTCTTAACAACGTCATCAAGATTTGTATCAACTTGTATCGCTTTGTTTCGTGTTTTGAACGCTTTATCTTGTAACTCACCAACCGTATTTTTGAACGTACACTCCACAAGTACATTGACCTTGATAGATGTAAATTCATTTAATGCGTCTCTTATTTTAATTTTTACATCATCTTTCACTTTAGAAAGGAAAGTTGGTAAATCTGAAGGTGAATCATTTCGCATGAACCAAGATTGCAATCGGTTCTTAAAGCTGTTTCATAGCCAGTAGTCATACCGTGTCCAATTCGTTCGAGTATAGCTTGTTTCTTCGGCTCCCAAAGTTTGATTTTCTTTTCCAGTGGTGTATTTAAACATGAGTCTTCATGCCTCCTTCCATTGTAGATATTTGTAAATAATTGATCACAATATTTACAGGTAAAAACAATTCCACAACTATGTTCATGCCTCCGAATATGTTTGACACTGAAGGATTTTTCGCACTTTACGCAATTATTCATTTTATAAACAGAGTTGTTTACCGTGTGAAGTTCAGGGAACTACTGACCAACGATATCCGTTTGTCCTTATTTATAGACCAAGGTCGGCATCACTGGTGTTAACCAATCAAAATCATTGTTATTTTACCCAATCAGAGAAGGTTTTATTTTAGCCAATGAAATTGAAGGATTTAGGTAACGTATTATTGTAATCACCCCAGAAACTTAATGACGGTGGGGTGGTGGTGGAGGGGGGAGCAAGGACTTACTCAAAGGCTCCGTCTGAACCCACCCGGTATATTAGGAGACCAGAAGTATGCAGAGGCCCCTCACGCGCCGGACTCGCGACTGGTCGCTCCAGG
>OY986048.1:60812791-61033195 GCA_963920205.1 Stenodema calcarata | reverse complement strand
AGATGGAAAGAGACGAATGTTAAAACTATCGATAGTTTTTGGAAAAACCATCGATACTATCGGAAACAAAAATTATCGATAGGTCAATAGCAGTAGTCTCCAATGTGAAAAAACAGATGAAGATCGTCTAGGTGTAATTTCATTGGTGTTTTGGGACAGGCAAACAAAACCGCATCGCTGTTGGTCCCCTCACCTGATGAAATAAGACAAGTGCAATAACACAAATTTTTTCCGCCATTTCATTGGAAACCTCGGACATTGATTCTCATCCCTAATCAGAACAGTTCTGATTTACTTATCTTTTCATTCAGAACCTGAATGATAGAGATGATTATTCAATTACAAAGGTAATTCCACGTAAACCCGAAGAATATTCAGAGGATAGGGATTAATGGATATAACAAAGGCGAAATATCGCGCAAAAATTAAAGTGTAGAGATCGTACACACTATTTTCAACGTCTAAACGTGTACCAGTTGTAATTGTATATTAATTGTTATACACCCCATACAGGTGAAGGGCAAAGGTAATTCCACGTAAACCCGAAGAATATTCAGAGGATAGGGATTAATGGATATAACATGGGCGAAATATCGCGCAAAAATGAAAGTGTAGAGATCGTACACACTATTTTCAACGTCAAAACGTGAAATTGTTGTAATTTTCTATTAATTGTTATACACCTCCACCCCTCCCTCGCCCAACCTAACCACCTGAACCTTATCTGTTGTCATGGTAAACACCCCCTCGACACTACAACCTACCCCTCCACACTATAACGACCCCAATCACGCATTTTTTTGATTAAAATAAAATGCAACAAGATTAACTAGAGCTGGCTATGTTGGTCTAGTGGTTAGAGCATCCGCCTACCATCAGGTCAACCAGGGTTCGATTCCCGGAGCCGGCTTCACAAAAAAGTATTCCTAATGACTCATCATATCTGTAAAGAATCAATTTAGGTTGATTCCTGTTCCCCAGATATTGCGTTGCAGCCAGTACGTTAATCTAGTGCGCAGATGGCATGGTTCCAGTGACCTTTGGGTCCCATACCCCCCTCAGATTATCTGAGAGATAGGGGTGTGTGCCACTAAAATGGTTAACAATACTGGGCTGTATACCAAAATCTGATCATTCAGTGGCTGGGATGACGGTAGATAACATGATGATTCAAATACGAGTACTTGATACCTCCCTCAGTTTATATGAAGAAACAAAGAAGAACAATTTATTTTTTAAATTGATTACTTACTTTTCTTTTTTACCCAGATGTATTGTTAAGGGGGGATATGTCTGTACAACAGAATATTACCAATACCGAAATAACCTTCAATTCCATAGCACGAAACGTACCTCACAACAAAAAAGTCGATATCACTAAAACCATATGATGTTCCAGACAGCTCCTTAGTATGAACATTGACAGTTCAACCGTTTCATTCTATATCGTCTTGACAGGTTGTGATCGGCTCATTGTGAACGAACAGTAGGTCGCACAAAGGTGCGGATGGTATCAAAAAAATTCTGAACAACAAACTGTAAGTAAATGTGAAGTAAAACCTACACCATTGTATACGAACATTAGTTTATTATCTTCGATAATGAACCATTGGAATCGCCCAAAGAACATTCAGAGGATAGGGATTAATGGATATAACATGGGCTAAATATCGCGCAAAAGTTAAAGTTTAGAGATCGTACACACTATTTTCAACGTCAAAACGTGGACTTGTTGTAATTTTCTATTAATTGTTATACACCTACATACACGTGAAGGGCAAACGTAATTCCACCTAAACCCGAAGAATATTGAGAGGATAGGGATTAATGGATATAAGAAAGGCGAAATATCGCGCAAAAATGAAAGTGTAGAGATCGTACACACTATTTTCAACGTCTAAACGTGTACCAGTTGTAATTGTATATTAATCGTTATACACCTACATACACGTAAAGGGCAAACGTAATTCCACCTAAACCCGAAGAATATTGAGAGGATAGGGATTAATGGATATAACAAAGGCGAAATATCGCGCAAAAATGAAAGTGTAGAGATCGTACACACTATTTTCAACGTCAAAACGTTGAATTGTTGTAATTTTCGAATAATTGTTATACACCCCATACAGGCGAAGGGCAAAGGTAATTCCACGTAAACCCGACGAATATTCAGAGGATAGGGATTAATGGATATAACATGGGCTAAATATCGCGCAAAAATGAAAGTGTAGAGATCGTACACACTATTTTCAACGTCAAAACGTGGAATTGTTGTAATTTTCGAATAATTGTTATACACCCCATACAGGCGAAGGGCAAAGGTAATTCCACGTAAACCCGAAGAATATTCAGAGGATAGGGATTAATGGATATAACATGGGCTAAATATCGCGCAAAAATGAAAGTGTAGAGATCGTACACACTATTTTCAACGTCAAAACGTGGAATTGTTGTAATTTTCGAATAATTGTTATACACCCCATACAGGCGAAGGGCAAAGGTAATTCCACGTCAACCCGAAGAATATTCAGAGGATAGGGATTAATGGATATAACATGGGCTAAATATCGCGCAAAAATGAAAGTGTAGAGATCGTACACACTATTTTCAACGTCAAAACGTGGAATTGTTGTAATTTTCTATTAATTGTTATACACCTACATACACGTAAAGGGCAAACGTAATTCCACCTAAACCCGAAGAATATTCAGAGGATAGGGATTAATGGATATAACATGGGCTAAATATCGCGCAAAAATGAAAGTGTAGAGATCGTACACACTATTTTCAACGTCAAAACGTGGAATTGTTGTAATTTTCTATTAATTGTTATACACCTACATACACGTAAAGGGCAAACGTAATTCCACCTAAACCCGAAGAATATTGAGAGGATAGGGATTAATGGATATAACAAAGGCGAAATATCGCGCAAAAATGAAAGTGTAGAGATCGTACACACTATTTTCAACGTCAAAACGTGGACTTGTTGTAATTTTCTATTAATTGTTATACACCTACATACACGTAAAGGGCAAACGTAATTCCACCTAAACCCGAAGAATATTGAGAGGATAGGGATTAATGGATATAACAAAGGCGAAATATCGCGCAAATATGAAAGTCCTAGGACAGAACTACCCACTGTAGGGGGGTACATTTGTCCTAGGCCAGAAGTACCCTACCCCATTTTAGGTGGGTACATTTGTCCTAGGACAGAACTACCCAGTGTAGGTGGGTACTTTTGTCCTAGGCCAGAAGTACCCTACCCCGTTTTAGGTGGGTACATTTGTCCTAGGACAGAAGTACCCTACCCCGTTTTGGGTGGGTACATTTGTCCTAGGACAGAACTACCCACTGTAGGGGGGTACTTTTGTCCTAGGCCAGAAGTACCCTACCCCATTTTAGGTGGGTACATTTGTCCTAGGACAGAAGTACCCACCCCGTTTTGGGTGGGTACATTTGTCCTAGGACAGAACTACCCAGTGTAGGTGGGTACTTTTGTCCTAGGCCAGAAGTACCCTACCCCATTTTAGGTGGGTACATTTGTCCTAGGACAGAAGTACCCACCCCGTTTTGGGTGGGTACATTTGTCCTAGGACAGAACTACCCAGTGTAGGTGGGTACTTTTGTCCTAGGACAGAAGTACCCTACCCCGTTTTAGGTGGGTACATTTGTCCTAGGACAGAAGTACCCTACCCCGTTTTGGGTGGGTACATTTGTCCTAGGACAGAACTACCCACTGTAGGGGGGTACTTTTGTCCTAGGCCAGAAGTACCCTACCCCATTTTAGGTGGGTACATTTGTCCTAGGACAGAACTACCCACTGTAGGGGGGTACTTTTGTCCTAGGCCAGAAGTACCCTACCCCATTTTAGGTGGGTACATTTGTCCTAGGACAGAACTACCGACTGTAGGGGGGTACTTTTGTCCTAGGCCAGAGGTACCCTACCCCATTTTAGGTGGGTACATTTGTCCTAGGACAGAAGTACCCACCCCGTTTTGGGTGGGTACATTTGTCCTAGGACAGAACTACCCAGTGTAGGTGGGTACTTTTGTCCTAGGCCAGAAGTACCCTACCCCATTTTAGGTGGGTACATTTGTCCTAGGACAGAACTACCCACTGTAGGGGGGTACTTTTGTCCTAGGCCAGAAGTACCCTACCCCATTTTAGGTGGGTACATTTGTCCTAGGACAGAAGTACCCACCCCGTTTTGGGTGGGTACATTTGTCCTAGGACAGAACTACCCAGTGTAGGTGGGTACTTTTGTCCTAGGCCAGAAGTACCCTACCCCATTTTAGGTGGGTACATTTGTCCTAGGACAGAACTACCCACTGTAGGGGGGTACTTTTGTCCTAGGCCAGAAGTACCCTACCCCATTTTAGGTGGGTACATTTGACCTAGGACAGAACTACCCACCGTAGGGGGGTACTTTTGTCCTAGGACAGAAGTACCCACCCCGTTTTGGGTGGGTACATTTGTCCTAGGACAGAACTACCCAGTGTAGGTGGGTACTTTTGTCCTAGGCCAGAAGTACCCTACCCCGTTTTAGGTGGGTACATTTGTCCTAGGACAGAAGTACCCTACCCCGTTTTGGGTGGGTACATTTGTCCTAGGGCAGAACTACCCACTGTAGGGGGGTACTTTTGTCCTAGGCCAGAAGTACCCTACCCCATTTTAGGTGGGTACATTTGTCCTAGGACAGAAGTACCCACCCCGTTTTGGGTGGGTACATTTGTCCTAGGACAGAACTACCCAGTGTGGGTGGGTACTTTTGTCCTAGGCCAGAAGTACCCTACCCCGTTTTAGGTGGGTACATTTGTCCTAGGACAGAAGTACCCTACCCCGTTTTGGGTGGGTACATTAGTCCTAGGACAGAACTACCCACTGTAGGGGGGTACTTTTGTCCTAGGCCAGAAGTACCCTACCCCATTTTAGGTGGGTACATTTGTCCTAGGACAGAAGTACCCACCCCGTTTTGGGTGGGTACATTTGTCCTAGGACAGAAGTACCCACCCCGTTTTGGGTGGGTACATTTGTCCTAGGACAGAACTACCCAGTGTAGGTGGGTACTTTTGTCCTAGGCCAGAAGTACCCTACCCCGTTTTAGGTGGGTACATTTGTCCTAGGACAGAAGTACCCTACCCCGTTTTGGGTGGGTACATTTGTCCTAGGACAGAACTACCCACTGTAGGGGGGTACTTTTGTCCTAGGCCAGAAGTACCCTACCCCATTTTAGGTGGGTACATTTGTCCTAGGACAGAAGTACCCACCCCGTTTTGGGTGGGTACATTTGTCCTAGGACAGAACTACCCAGTGTAGGTGGGTACTTTTGTCCTAGGCCAGAAGTACCCTACCCCGTTTTGGGTGGGTACATTTGTCCTAGGACAGAACTACCCACTGTAGGGGGGTACTTTTGTCCTAGGCCAGAAGTACCCTACCCCATTTTAGGTGGGTACATTTGTCCTAGGACAGAACTACCCACTGTAGGGGGGTACTTTTGTCCTAGGCCAGAAGTACCCTACCCCATTTTAGGTGGGTACATTTGTCCTAGGACAGAACTACCCACTGTAGGGGGGTACTTTTGTCCTAGGCCAGAAGTACCCTACCCCATTTTAGGTGGGTACATTTGTCCTAGGACAGAAGTACCCACTGTAGGGGGGTACTTTTGTCCTAGGCCAGAAGTACCCTACCCCATTTTAGGTGGGTACATTTGTCCTAGGACAGAAGTACCCACCCCGTTTTGGGTGGGTACATTTGTCCTAGGACAGAACTACCCAGTGTAGGTGGGTACTTTTGTCCTAGGCCAGAAGTACCCTACCCCATTTTAGGTGGGTACATTTGTCCTAGGACAGAAGTACCCACCCCGTTTTGGGTGGGTACATTTGTCCTAGGACAGAACTACCCAGTGTAGGTGGGTACTTTTGTCCTAGGCCAGAAGTACCCTACCCCGTTTTAGGTGGGTACATTTGTCCTAGGACAGAAGTACCCTACCCCGTTTTGGGTGGGTACATTTGTCCTAGGACAGAACTACCCACTGTAGGGGGGTACTTTTGTCCTAGGCCAGAAGTACCCTACCCCATTTTAGGTGGGTACATTTGTCCTAGGACAGAAGTACCCACCCCGTTTTGGGTGGGTACATTTGTCCTAGGACAGAACTACCCAGTGTAGGTGGGTACTTTTGTCCTAGGCCAGAAGTACCCTACCCCGTTTTGGGTGGGTACATTTGTCCTAGGACAGAACTACCCACTGTAGGGGGGTACTTTTGTCCTAGGCCAGAAGTACCCTACCCCATTTTAGGTGGGTACATTTGTCCTAGGACAGAACTACCCACTGTAGGGGGGTACTTTTGTCCTAGGCCAGAAGTACCCTACCCCATTTTAGGTGGGTACATTTGTCCTAGGACAGAACTACCCACTGTAGGGGGGTACTTTTGTCCTAGGCCAGAAGTACCCTACCCCATTTTAGGTGGGTACATTTGTCCTAGGACAGAAGTACCCACCCCGTTTTGGGTGGGTACATTTGTCCTAGGACAGAACTACCCAGTGTAGGTGGGTACTTTTGTCCTAGGCCAGAAGTACCCTACCCCGTTTTGGGTGGGTACATTTGTCCTAGGACAGAACTACCCAGTGTAGGTGGGTACTTTTGTCCTAGGCCAGAAGTACCCTACCCCGTTTTGGTGGGTACATTTGTCCTAGGACAGAACTACCCACTGTAGGGGGGTACTTTTGTCCTAGGCCAGAAGTACCCTACCCCATTTTAGGTGGGTACATTTGTCCTAGGACAGAACTACCCACTGTAGGGGGGTACTTTTGTCCTAGGCCAGAAGTACCCTACCCCATTTTAGGTGGGTACATTTGTCCTAGGACAGAAGTACCCACTGTAGGGGGGTACTTTTGTCCTAGGCCAGAAGTACCCTACCCCATTTTAGGTGGGTACATTTGTCCTAGGACAGAAGTACCCACCCCGTTTTGGGTGGGTACATTTGTCCTAGGACAGAACTACCCAGTGTAGGTGGGTACTTTTGTCCTAGGCCAGAAGTACCCTACCCCATTTTAGGTGGGTACATTTGTCCTAGGACAGAAGTACCCACCCCGTTTTGGGTGGGTACATTTGTCCTAGGACAGAACTACCCAGTGTAGGTGGGTACTTTTGTCCTAGGCCAGAAGTACCCTACCCCGTTTTAGGTGGGTACATTTGTCCTAGGACAGAAGTACCCTACCCCGTTTTGGGTGGGTACATTTGTCCTAGGACAGAACTACCCACTGTAGGGGGGTACTTTTGTCCTAGGCCAGAAGTACCCTACCCCATTTTAGGTGGGTACATTTGTCCTAGGACAGAAGTACCCACCCCGTTTTGGGTGGGTACATTTGTCCTAGGACAGAACTACCCAGTGTAGGTGGGTACTTTTGTCCTAGGCCAGAAGTACCCTACCCCGTTTTGGGTGGGTACATTTGTCCTAGGACAGAACTACCCACTGTAGGGGGGTACTTTTGTCCTAGGCCAGAAGTACCCTACCCCATTTTAGGTGGGTACATTTGTCCTAGGACAGAACTACCCACTGTAGGGGGGTACTTTTGTCCTAGGCCAGAAGTACCCTACCCCATTTTAGGTGGGTACATTTGTCCTAGGACAGAACTACCCACTGTAGGGGGGTACTTTTGTCCTAGGCCAGAAGTACCCTACCCCATTTTAGGTGGGTACATTTGTCCTAGGACAGAAGTACCCACCCCGTTTTGGGTGGGTACATTTGTCCTAGGACAGAACTACCCAGTGTAGGGGGGTACTTTTGTCCTAGGACAGAAGTACCCTACCCCGTTTTGGGTGGGTACATTTGTCCTAGGACAGAACTACCCAGTGTAGGGGGGTACTTTTGTCCTAGGCCAGAAGTACCCTACCCCATTTTAGGTGGGTACATTTGTCCTAGGACAGAAGTACCCACCCCGTTTTAGGTGGGTACATTTGTCCTAGGACAGAACTACCCACTGTAGGGGGGTACTTTTGTCCTAGGCCAGAAGTACCCTACCCCATTTTAGGTGGGTACATTTGTCCTAGGACAGAAGTACCCACCCCGTTTTGGGTGGGTACATTTGTCCTAGGACAGAACTACCCACTGTAGGGGGTACTTTTGTCCTAGGCCAGAAGTACCCTACCCCATTTTAGGTGGGTACATTTGTCCTAGGACAGAAGTACCCTACCCCGTTTTGGGTGGGTACATTTGTCCTAGGACAGAACTACCCAGTGTAGGGGGGTACTTTTGTCCTAGGCCAGAAGTACCCTACCCCATTTTAGGTGGGTACATTTGTCCTAGGACAGAAATACCCTACCCCGTTTTGGGTGGGTACATTTGTCCTAGGACAGAACTACCCAGTGTAGGGGGGTACTTTTGTCCTAGGCCAGAAGTACCCTACCCCATTTTAGGTGGGTACATTTGTCCTAGGACAGAAGTACCCACCCCGTTGTAGGTGGGTACATTTGTCCTAGGACAGAACTACCCAGTGTAGGTGGGTACTTTTGTCCTAGGACAGAAGTACCCTACCCCGTTTTGGGTGGGTACATTTGTCCTAGGACAGAACTACCCAGTGTAGGGGGGTACTTTTGTCCTAGGCCAGAAGTACCCTACCCCATTTTAGGTGGGTACATTTGTCCTAGGACAGAAGTACCCTACCCCGTTTTCGGTGGGTACATTTGTCCTAGGACAGAACTACCCACTTTAGGGGGGTACTTTTGTCCTAGGCCAGAAGTACCCTACCCCATTTTAGGTGGGTACATTTGTCCTAGGACAGAAGTACCCACCCCGTTTTGGGTGGGTACATTTGTCCTAGGACAGAACTACCCAGTGTAGGTGGGTACTTTTGTCCTAGGACAGAAGTACCCTACCCCGTTTTGGGTGGGTACATTTGTCCTAGGACAGAACTACCCAGTGTAGGGGGGTACTTTTGTCCTAGGCCAGAAGTACCCTACCCCATTTTAGGTGGGTACATTTGTCCTAGGACAGAAGTACCCACCCCGTTTTGGGTGGGTACATTTGTCCTAGGACAGAACTACCCAGTGTAGGGGGGTACTTTTGTCCTAGGCCAGAAGTACCCTACCCCATTTTAGGTGGGTACATTTGTCCTAGGACAGAACTACCCAGTGTAGGGGGGTACTTTTGTCCTAGGCCAGAAGTACCCTACCCCATTTTAGGTGGGTACATTTGTCCTAGGACAGAACTACCCAGTGTAGGTGGGTACTTTTGTCCTAGGCCAGAAGTACCCTACCCCGTTTTGGGTGGGTACATTTGGCCTAGGACAGAAATACCCTGGGTAGGTGGGTACATTTGTCCGCTGACACCGGATCACAATGCAATATTCACTCGGTTTCTTGTCTGTAAAATTGTTTAAATAATACCTATTTGTTTAAACAAATTAAATTTTGATGATGAGCTAGATACTTGAAATTTTAAATATAGGTCAGAAATGGATGACATTTCAATATTAACTCGGTTTGTATGACATGGTATGAGTATGGTATGGTATATTATTGTATGTATGATTTGGTATAGTACAGTATGGTATGATAGGAAAGAAATTCGTATGGTATGGTATGACTACGGTGAGAATATGGTATGGTGCCGATTTGCAACACAGTCTGGTATAGACAGAAGGGTGATCTGCACAAGGAAGATAATAAACCGTTGTGTCAAGAATTTGCAGAGTTTTTGAATAATCAGCGTAACAAATTAGCCTGTAGTTCGAACAAATTGTACACCTCCCTACAAATTGGCGGGTTGACGTTTCCTGATACGCAGAATCAGAAAAAACTAATTGAAACTAATTGGCCAAAAACCTTCAGTGAGTGCGTTTACTCGATGCACAAATGTACGTATAAACGTTTGTATGCTCGATCCATTTATTGATAAAGTACCACAATTTTTCAAGTCAGGAAGGACAAATTATGATGTATCATTATTTTTTTCTCCTCTACACGAACTTGGAGATAATAAGGGGAAATCCTGAGGAAACTTTGTTCTCCACACAAACTTTAAATTTTATCGTTACGTTTTTCTCCTGACAACTTGACCGTTGGAGTCAAGTTTAGTTTCGTGATAAGGAAAGAAAGACAGACGACGGAAGTTGGACGAAGCGTGTTGGTAAGTCAATCATCACTGCGATTTCACTTCAAACTTCACAAGTGGTGGGCAGATAACATTGTCTGCCGACCGAGTAATGCTCGTTATCAGATTTGCTATGGATGAGGACCAATAAATGAAAAACCTGACCACCCACCGCTTCAGGTTCAATGAGTTGATGGTAGGAACGTACAGTCTCGAAATTCAGAGTTTTTTTTTGTGTTCGCTTCAAGATGTCCTTGAATTATTAGGAAGTTTGGACGTGGAAGAGGTAACTCCTGTCGATTTGTTTATTGAGCCTCCACAACCGACTACAGTTACAGACGAAGAATCTGGAGATGATGAAGATGAGAGGGACGTGCGTCACTTGTATGGAAGACAGTTGCTTTCTCCAGTTGAAGTGAGGGTACCCAACTCAATGCTATTATTTGATGATGATGCTGAACCTGAAGTTGTTGATAATATCGTTGAATCAGCTACTCAAGCCCTTCAACCTCCAATAACTTCATTCGATGCTGAAATTTGGATACAAGATAGACTAGAAAAGGGCAAACCCAACCCTTTGTGGATTGATGGTGATCTGTGTCCGTCTATGAATAAGAGAGTATTGGAAAACAATTTTCCATTACCAGATTTTTCTCTGTATGATGGACACTGCATTGATATAATATTATTTGAAAAATGTTTTGACAACGAAGTATTTGAAGTACTTACAACAGAAACTAATAATTACGCACAACAGAAAGATGGAATCGTATTAGGCGTTACTGTGGAAGAGCTGAAATGCTTTGAAGGTATCCTTCTACTCAGTGGCACAACAAATTGCCCTCAAAGAAATTGTATTGAGATCAGTTACCAGATGTCAACAATGATCTCATTTGAAATGCTAAGAGAAGAAATAGATTTGATACAATCCTCAAAAATTTCCACTGTACTGATCACACTCACCTTGACTTGGGAGATGAAGTGTGCAAGTTGAGGCCCTTGATAAAATTGATAAAGAATGCCTGATTGATAAACTTTGCCAATAGTTTCGTGGTTCAGTCCAAAATGAACTTCGATGAGAGTATGGTAAGGTATGTTGGAAGTATTAAGATGTTGGAAGATATGCCAAATCATTTGTCTCAATATCCCTATAATTTCATAAGATTATTTCGACTCGTTCTCTTCACGGACTCGTATTATGACCCAGGTTCCAGGTACCTTTGAGTTTTTCTTATTATTTTCAATATAAGATTATAATCAATAAAATTTTCATAAATTGCTTCGCGAATTTATTTCCAGTTTTTTATCTCTTAATCCATTGCTATAATATAAGCTACTTATGATTGTAGAAATAACTCCAAGATCCCAGTGTAACCATACGGTAACATCGCAGCCGCACACAGCTTTGCCTGGATTCCCAGTGTAACCATTTGGTAACACTAAATTTTGATCAAATGGGTACAAATATTTTTTTTCCAATATTTTTCTCATGTCAGGTAGAAAATTATGGACCACTGTACGAAATTTCAGCCAAAACTTTCATGGTAAATAGTTACGGGCTCTAATGGGCTAATGTCATTGTCCTTCGAAACGTAACTGCACATGATAATATGGAGGATCAAAGTGAATCCAACCAAATCCAGAGTTGTCAGATTCACTTTGAAAAGAAACGTGGATGAAGTAAACATCACTTTGGGCGGCGAGGCGATCCCTCTAAAAGACTCGGCCCGGTACTTAGGTCTGGAGTTGGACACAAAACTTATGTGGAACCTCCACATAACCTCCCTACTTCAGAAAATCCGCAGCGGAGTCAAATATCTGACACAGATTATGGGGAGGAAATCGCCACTGAGTCTCCAATCAAAGTGCCTGTTGTACCAAACAATGATACGCCCGATCTGGACATATGCCTGCGGACTCGGGGGATCTACATCAAATACACAAATGAATAGAATACAAATGGAGCAAAACTAATATCTTAGAATGATGTCAGATATTGGTTTGTGAGAAACGAATCTCTTCATCGAGACTTGAACATCACGGGTGTCCAGGAAACCATCCGTGTTATGTGTAACGGACACCACCAGTCGCTGATGACACATGAAAATGCAGACCTTAGAGAATAAGCGTGCAATCCCCCTCCAAAAAGAGACAGACGACGGCTGAGACCGAGCGATTTTATGTACGAATTTGCTGCACCTTGGATCAATCAAAATTTATTGCATTACTCAATTATCTTCATCATTTGATCTAACAATCTACATATTTATATTATATTATTAGGTAATAACCTATGTTGTTAAATTTACTGTTTGAAGTGAGGCTTATCACTGGATAAGAACGTCGCATACAAGTTCCGTGTTAATATGGTTTTTATTTAAATCTAACAAAACTAAAATGTAATACTTACTACAATAAAGTTACACCATCGACTAATAAGTAATCATAATTAATTTGGTGAGAGTAGAATTGGAAAAAACTCTTTCTAATGACCCAAAAACAAGAACTAGACAAACACAGGGCAACCAAGTATGCGTGCGTCTTGCAACACCGTGTCCATCGTTCTACAAATACGATTCCACAACAGTACATTTGTGTGCTCTGACAGGTTCTGACCATACATTTACCTCATACATCATCCCTCTAGCAATCATCCTTCGATTTCAATATACAGGTTAGAGAAATTACCCCCATCCACTTCTACTTGTTGAAGCGTCCAACTTGCTGTAATTATTCTTCGTGTCACGTCAGCGTATTATCGAAATATCGACATTAAGCGTCCAATATCCGATATTTTGATATCGATACCAACACATCCGACATTATCGGTATCGGGTTGATCACCTGCGCCCAGGACAGTGAAACTGGAAGAAGAAGAAGAAGAAAGAAGAAGGGTTGATCAGCTATCCTTCTGTGTTATCTACTGCTATCTACGAGTAGGTTGTTGTCTAAGCTTCTACGTTCTACCTACTTACTTGCTGATGAATCCTTCTTCTTTTGATTATTTCATTCCATTCTTAAATTATCATTATTATTATTTCCTTAGCATTTTAAAATAAAATAAAGATTTGGTGTTGGTAGCAGTAATTTTGTTTTTTTCCCAGAGTCGTCACATTGAATAAAAAGTGTTGGGCGAATTCCCTTACTTCTTGAGGTCACTACTTTCCCCGTATAAATACTTGATCCATGGAATGTACCTAATTGAACAGTTACAATTAAGAATAAAGAAGGTCCCTAATTATCTAAGTGAGTAGGTACTGCATTAAAAATGTTCAGAGAAAAAGAAAACTCGTCATGAGGTTAATAATAATATTATAATTATTACATTAGAAAATATTAATACCGATATCGATATTGGCTGATATCGGTATATGAAGCCGATATTCCATTGGTATCGATACTGATATCGATATTCAGCTTTCGATATCCCATCCCTAATATGGGGACATGTGCTGCGTCTCTTCAATACAGACGGTCAAACCATACAAAGGAAGTTAATACGTTATCATACGAGTAACGTGTTATTGGACGGAGTACGCCGAGAGAAGCGAGTCGATATTGAGAGATTTATGAGTCCAGATGACAGAAAAGGTATGTATTTTGAGCCGTTTTACCTCAGTTAAGAGGAGGAATCGTGAAATTTTTGGGATTGGGAGATCGATTGTCGATTCAATTAATTCTGTTTAAGAACCAATTCATAACATGGACTAGGGAAAGTAAAATCGGTTTCGAGGAATTTTTTTTTCACGCAGTTTAATTCAAAACTAGGTAATTAACGAGGACATTAAAAAGAAAATTTGCCCATTAAACGAGGTTACGTGCGTGTGAAGTTGAATTACCACTTTTCGGAGAGTGGCCTTCCTTTTGTTCTCCCGATTCATAATTTAGAAGAAAAAAAACCTCATTCGCCCCACAGAAGCCCGTTGGCACCGGTTTGATGTGAAACGGCTGAAACTCCATCGCAACAAAACATTGTGTGGTGGCGGGAGGAGATTCTGCTGAAATTTTAAAACAACTTCCCAGTGCGAGTCAGCCGAGTGTGAGTATGATAAAGAATGATAAGCAACTCACCCCTCAGCCTTTAACCGCCACATTTAACAGGTGCCTGAGGGTTTATTCTACAATGTTATCTGAAAACAATTTGTTCAAGTTAGTTCAAATCGATTGCTTTCAGGGATATTCATAATCGACAAACTCGCTAAACTTCGCTCATGGTAAAGAATTGGAAGAGTATTCACTTTTGGGTCGTGCACTATCAAATAATACGAGATGTGTTGCATAGATGACCTTAATAAGAAATAATACCCTCGCATGGGTAGGATGGAATAGGTACAATATTCCCGAACTAGTCCACATCAATTCTATTCAACCTGTGCACTATTGCAGATGGTTCTGAATATACTAGTTAATGTGGGAATACTTACTAGCACATACGGTGAATGCATAGTCATAGCATTATGCCGTACGCCGCACACCGGGCAAAACCGCTAATCTAGCTGGACAAAACCTCAAAATACAATGTACTTAAAAATACGAAACTCTTATAGAATATCAAAGTACAGGTGTATACAGGATGGTTCATGACAGGCCCCGTACTCTGAACGGTTACCATCATCTGGTGCCTGAAAAATCCGAAGTAAGGTGTCAAGTGTTCAAAAAAAAATTTTACCGGTATTTTTTTGTCCTTTTGTATCTATCATTGTATTTTATCAAGTATTTCTATCATTGTATTTTATCAAGAAAAAATGTATATCACACCACATGGTAAAGTCCACACTTTTCACCTGTAGCCATTTACATGCATCTTGAATCTATTCTGTTAGAAAATAGAGCCTCAAAAAAATTGTGTTTTGTTCCGTTATAAAACCTTTGTCAGTGGCTTTAGGCAACTCCAAACAATCAATTTCAACCACTTTTTCGCCCCCCTCCCCACCATCATTGAAGATGTGGACAATATTTCTGATTGGGTTGAGATAATGGGTTAGTTAAATCTTTCTAGAGGCTCTGTCTCAAGCTGAAAAGAAGCTCTGTGCTAAATCTCACGTCAATCGGTGAAGGTGGAGAGGCTGTAGCCTTGACCTTCTGAATAAGGAGAACAGGAAGCGACTTGAAACTTTCAGGGCGTTATAATATCCACACCAAATTTCAAGATGATCGGTCAAGTAGGAGCTGAGATATATCTATATGTTATTGTGGGTTGTGTTTGTGGGTTAGTGTGGGTTGTGGGTTAGTGTGGGCCTGGACGCACCTACCACACCAACAATATATCTATATGGATACTTGAAAAGCGTGTTCCGCGACGTCCGGTCAACTTGTTTGCTTGGCGGGGAGGAATGCGACCGCGTTCCTCGATATTTCAACAACTCTCACATTAAAATATGTGTTGATTACCGTCGATAGAAACGTGTCATCATCCGGTCGTCAGAGTTTTCGACGCCTTTCTTAGTTAAAATTTCTCAAATTGGAGCGATCGAAATGATGATCTTGTAGTCAGATTTGTCCGTCATAAAGCAGTCATCGCTCAAATAGTCAACTTTATTTGTTTTACTTTTATTCACTAACTAATATTAGCGAATTTTCGAAGAAAAGGAAGCTGAGGTTCATGGTCCAAAATGTTTAAAACTCGAATTTCCGAAAAATGTTTATTCTTAAGCTGGATACGATGGTGAAGTCAGAATTTCGATGACTTGTTCCGTTGTCAAACTGGAGCACATTGAAGATGAAGAATCGTGGTTTTTACTTGAGATATTCTTCACGATTCATCTGCTCTAATCTGATAACGGAATGAGATATCGCAATTCTGACTTCACCATCGTGTTCAGCGTTGAAAAATCTAAAAACCCAGGTGTTATTCGACCAAAAAAAAGAGACAAACTTGGTTATAAAACAACTAAATTTGAGACATTCTACATAAAACCAGTTATTTATTCGAATATTCACTCTTATAGCCATGCTGCGCCACTTTGGATTTTTTTAAATGTATAATCCAGATGTATGCCCTCATATATCACAAGATTTACAGCTTATACAGATTATGGAACCTGTATCAATTTCTTTTCTGGTTTTCATGATTGCTCAAGAGGTTGAGACTCTTGAAATCGTTTCGGAATTGAAGTTGAATAGAACAAAATCTCCAACTTTTTTTCTCTTTAAAATGTGGAATTTAACGGCTTTTTGAAATCAGGGAGTCATTTCTTATTCAATTTCTTATTCACTTCACGTCTTTCGTGTAGTTACGTAGTTATTAGCTTCCCAACGTTACTGCAGGGTGATCTGGATTTTTTCCCATGACATAAAAATTATGACATAATAAATTATTTATCAATCAAGAAACCCTCATCGTCCGTTTGCACTTGCCAAATTTATCAGTTCAATTATATTGACGTTTTCACTCATCAAATTCGTTCATAGCGTGTTTGTCAGCTAATTTGGCTACCCACGAACCCAATCATTAGCCCGGGAAGCCGATACGGTCGATGATCGAAATATACGCCCGGTGTTAACGAATTCAGAGCTTTGTCGGAGCAGACTGATTGGATTCTTCCCGTTAGAGATACGTTGTATCGAGGGAGGAACAACGCACATGTCGAGCGGGAATGAGAGACACAATGACTCAGCGTGGTTTGCTCGTCGGCAACGCACGCTAATCCCTCGCATACCCGCAACAATCAAAACTTGTATCAGCCTGAACGTGATAATGTGTCAGCGCGAGGGGAACTTGTTCAAATAGCGACTAAGCCGTGTGGTGCCGATTACAGAACGCATCGGGTCATACTTTTGTCACTTTTAGGTCGAAGTACCGAAGCAAAAGTTATTTTACGCACATTGTAAAATAATTGTTGTCAGGTTGTACATTTAGAGGAGTTCCAAGGGATTCACTTGCACATGCTCATCCAAAAAGGTCCGATTTCAATATAATTTACACGGGATCGTCGTGGTCCCACAAGAAATTAACTCTCCAATTAGGTGTGTCACCGATTTTAATTAGCTGATAATTCTATAAATACAGGTTGCAAAATGTTTTCCGTATTTTTCTAGGCATAGACATGGTACCTCCAAATAACAAGTTTCAATACGAATTTCTCAGAAATTTGGAAACATTTTTCTCTGGTCAAAAGAGGGTTCATAATTATTAATTATGGATGCGTTGAATGACCAAATACTAGTCGTTGGTTGTGAAGGTCTTTATTACACGACGTTTCCGCCCAGGAACTGGGCCCTATTCATGTGGAGATCTACAAGGAAAGTAGAATTAATATTGTTGTGAACAGCAATGTGGAAAACAGCAGAGATGGAAAACTTATTATGTATGTTACGACTAATGACATTTATTGTGCTAAGTGGGTACTCACATGTTGAGATGAAGTAAATGTCACATAGGGGATTTGAACAGTAACAACAGAAGGTTAAGGGATGCAAGGTTACAATGACAGGGTCACAATTTCGGTGTCTTGGCTGAACCACGACAGACAACAGTTGTTGACATTATAATATAATAAATGTAATTGTTATAGTATAATTATATAAAAAGTAGGGTAAGATTAGGAGTTTTGTGCTAGTGGTCTAAGTAGGTAGGTGGGTGATAAAAATGTGGTAATATAGACATTGTTACAAAAAATTGTTGGCATAAGTAGGTAGGTAATACAAACATTGTCAAAAATTGTTATGAGGAATAGTTGTTCTAAGTAGGTAGGTAATAGAAAAAGGTGTTACTGTTAAATTGGAAGGGGGAATTGATTGTAGGTACTGTCTATTGAGAAAACGTGGAAGGACTAGAGAAATTACTTACTGTTGGCGATGTGTTAAAAGTTTTTGATAAATTGTTGCTAGACCGTTGGTGTCTTTTTTGAAGTTCATAGTTGTATCTTTATTTTTCAAAATGAAACCTACTTCTTTGATTTTTCGTTTACTTTTACCTTTTACCTTTTTCTATTACCTACGAATTCAAAGGTGACTCGCCTTCCCCTCCCCACGTGAAACGAGATGACACTACATTTCTCCACGTTGACATCATGGCGCTACCACTGAGTCAGCTCATTCAGAGCTGACTGCAGACGCTGGCAATCCTCCACCGATTCAACTTGCTGGAATATCTCTAAGCGATTTCCTCCATGAAATTAACTGGAATGCCATTAATCCGTTCCTGGACAGGCCCAAAAATGTGTTTTTTAATAGGAAAAATTAGCAAGGTGTGCGGAAAAATGAGCAAGGTGTGCGAGTAGTTAACATGGCGAGGTATATTATGGGCGTAGTCCATCAACGATATGCAGCTATGGTGGACAAATTAACATTCCTGCGTGGAGTAGGGAAGAAGTAACTGACTAAATGACACTGTCGATGTCAAGTTTTCCTTCTTGGCCATTCGTTTGATCTTATAAATAACTTTTACATGTAGAAATGCCCTGTTAACCTTGTTGAAAGTAAATAAATAACGTAAGGGTTTAATAGTGTTTTTTCTATCAGTTATTTCCATTTTATTAAAATTTAATTCGGTGTGTGAAAAAGTACTCATATGATTCGATACTCTTCAGTATCAAATATTTTTATTATTATCGAACATTAAATGTTACCATTACTCGATACTAGTATCGAGTAATGGTACCTAACTATCAAACATTTTGTGGTATCGCCCATTGCAACCCCTAGTTCGATGTTTGAAATAATTTATGGGAGGCGTAGGCCAAGGTGATGTGACACCTTGGATAATTGGATAGTTAACTGTCAACAGCAACTCATGGCGTATGGATTACGTTTCGTTCATTTTATGATGTGCCTAGGTACTACAGTCGACATTTCGTTTGTGCTACTAACAACTCAACTTATGCGCGGCCGGCTTAATTAATTTTACTAGTAGATTATCCACATCGCTTCACTACAAGGGGTTTTATACGATAAATATTTACTAACTAGGAAGAAACAATATTTTCCTTCGACCCGAACTTTCCGTTGTTTCTCTCCCCGAGCGTTCAAGCACGAGGTGATTAAAAATGCGAAGCTCCCCCGGGCCTGAGAATGAAACAGCCCTTCGAAGTTTGGATCTCTTTGTATATATCTCCATTTATAAAAAGGCAACATATACGGATTTTCATACGGGAGCGCTCGCACGTGCGGCGCAAGCTGACGATATAACTCTCGGTGATATATTAAGCGCCATCCTTCTGCGGCAGTCCTATTCAAAGCAATAATTCCTTACTTAGTGGTTTTAAACATGTCTAAAGAATTACACATTTCACATATCAAACGAGGTGGGTGGAGCACAAACCTCGTGGAATATTATTTCCACGACGCTTAGAATTTGAGTGGAGGACGGTACCGTCGAAAGAGACGATTGGACACTTAGATATCGTCGCTTGAGAGGCAAAACCACGTATTTGACCAACAATTTGACGAAAATGAGATTTTTTCACCAGTCGATTCACATTTTCGCGCCTCGTAGGCCAGCGGTCACAGTTTTATTTTTTTTAACGCTTGGAGCGCTAAAATCGCTTAGATGTGAGCACCACTTATCTACATTGATAAAACAGTAACACGTATCTAACAATCCCGTCCTGTCATCTGCCTCAACCGGCTCACTATATTATATGGAACTAATACTAGACATTCAATCTCGGTGCCAAGCAGGGCTAACTACATAATGTCCACTCGTTCCTTACGTATGTTTAAAGTTGTCTTGCTCTCGTTACATGTCGATCTATTATTATAGCTCTGAAATTTATATTGATTGTTTGGAAATTAAATGGAGTTGATTGTTAAAAGTCAAGTTCATTTAAAATGACTATCTCTCTTTGAGACTGAGCATACCCGTGTCTGCGTCTTCCTTCGCTTCATGGCTCGTAGATTTTTTATAATTTGAAAATAACTAAATTGAAATACTAGTTCATGTATGCTATCATGATTACACAAGTCCGACGTTGATAGTGACGTGATAAGTATTTTTGAAATTTTTTTATTACAATAGATTTAAATGTATACAAAATTGATAACTGTACATTGTACGGCTGTAGCACCTAGCTATGAGCCGGAGTTCGGATCTCCTATTATATAGATTCACAACTAACGATTCACTAAACACTGCTTTAGGCTATAGCACTGCTTAAACATATCAACAAGTACAAATAGTAGACAAAAAACTTGGACAATACCACCCATTTTTCAAAATCAATTAATGAACTACCATTCATTCCCACGTACGTATGATTACCCATTTGATCACCAGCCGTTCAACCATTTAAAACGATCACACCATTGTCATCCATCAATTCCAAAAACAGCACAGCGATACTCCCCTACCTGCTCGTCCCATCACGGACCGTCTAATAGCGGTGACCCATTGGATTTTATAATCACAAAAATATTTACTATAATTATCTATATTCTATATTCGATGAAGGTTTCAAAAAAAAAAAAAAAACATCATATACAAAATATAACGAAGTAATTTCGGGGCAGTTACAACTTTACCTAAGCCCGCAACATTGTAGCTCAAAATTCGCATATCTGAGGAAGACTTTTTGCCTGGTCCAGATTCCGCATCCGCGATGTGAATCTTATCTCCCACCTCTGCTAGTCAATCTGAGTGACCCGTCTGTTTCTGACCTCTCACATATCTTCGATCCGTGCATTTGAAACCTGCTTGTCAGTTCATTCCATCTCACAACTTCGACAGACCCTGGTGTTTTTCCAAAAAGCTCCTCTTTGACAATATCCAAAAAATATTGTGATTTATCAATCCACAATGATCCAGGACGAACATCAATTCTTAACTCCGGACATTGACGCCTTATAATATTCCGTATTTCGAACAACCGGCTCCTTAGCCTTCACGTTTCTTCCGAATAATCTTTTTGAATCGAATACGTAGTAAGTACCCTTAAGCTTCCGAGTTCTTCTGAGTATTTCAGAAATATCTCTTGAATCGGCGAATTCTACCAAGATCAAATTATAATCCGCTTCTTTCTTGAGGAATCGAGCGTACACAATGCTCAGAGCCCTGTCATTCATTTGCAGCACCTCACGACAAAAATCCGAAACTGCTTGTTTGGGGTCCTCGTTCCGATTTCCTATATTTTTGAAAAGCAGATTAGATTTCCTACTCAAGTCCTCTAGACGAATTACTTTAGCTTGTATTGCGTAATTTTCTTCTACTACCTTATTAACTTTAGTACTCAAATCCAAGCCATCTTCTTCTTCCTTTCTCGTTACCTGATGTCTTCTGCCTCTTCTCCCGCAATTATATATATATGTGTTTGCGTAACTGCAGTGCTCGATTTGGCGCTTACCTGGTATTTGCACTTAGTAGGTATTTGAGAAATAAATTGTAAAATTTGGCGCATACCAGGTTTTTGCAAAATAAAAGCTGCTTCAACAAGGCTTGTCGCTGACTTGATTAAATTATTTAATTAAATTTAACCACCATAATTGAATGAAACCACTCTACAATTGTAGATCTTGACGAGCTGAATCCAATGATTTTCGATTATTGTCCCTTACCCGGTATTTGCATAACGCGATTCAAATTTGAATCGTTACAATGTACTTAAAAATTGAGCTAACGGCTCCCTGCGGTCTTTCCAGTGACGAGACTTGTGCGCAAAATCTGTCATTTGTGCATTGAAGCACCTTTGGCGAGTGTTTGGTTCATCATTTCATCAGATACCTACGTGAAACCGGGAAGTCGTACATCATTCGCGATTCCCTTTCAAAATATATGAGAACTATTAAATTCGGCATGCGGCCTCCGATGTGGCCGAGGATGACCCTTGAAACTTTTTATAACCCTACGTCAATAGGAAGGGGTGTATAACAGAGGTTGAAATGTTCAAAACGCCATAACTCGGTAACTTTAGACGGAGTGGTTCAGTTTGTTTTATAGCAGTTTGGATATTTTACATAATTTTTCAAGACCACCTAAAACTTTGTACGACCAGCCGTTTGTTCGCACTGAGAGCTCAAATTACATCTCTCTTGCATACCATCCGTCTGCAAGTCAGTTCATTCCATCCAAAAATTGTGTTTACTTATATCCGCTTCTTCCATCGAAAAACATGACGACTGTATTTCACGTAGTTAAGATAGTTCGATATTTTCGAACAATATTCACTCCTGCGGACAATGTTGGGATGCCTAAGTTCTCCTACAATTATATTTGAACTGCAAATGATAAAATGCCTGTCCTTAAATGTTAAGAAGTTTGGTGCAAGGCCTAATCACAATTACCCATTTGAAATGTTGCAAGCGGCAATTGAGTGTGTCGTCAAAAGATAGACTAGACGACTTAATGAAAGTAGGAGGTTCCAAACGACTTCATTGCTACAACTTTTCTCAGTTTGCAAAGGGATCCTCCACTGTAGGAATTCGATTTTTTATCCCTCCTGTTGGAAGTAGGTTTGTAATTAAAATATAGACATTGCAAAAGGGACCTATTGTAAAACCAGTGTTTTAAAACCACAAATGTACCTAACTACCTCTCTTTCAACTGATGGTTTTTAACTTCGATTCTGACGTCATTTTTCGTCGGGTATTACACAAGAGAGTTATTGGTAGGAAGTTCGAGGTCTGATCCATCATGTTGGCACCATTGGAACGTCGAATCGGAGGTTAACGACAGGTTATTTTTCAGTTGGAAGGTAGTTTCCCGGGGTTAACGGTTTCGTAGAATAAAGTAGCCAGCAGAGGTAAGTTCCTATTACGAATTTAGTTATTTTTTCGTTGTTTTGACAGGTTTGGGTAACCGATTATCGTGATTTGGGATACAATCTTTCGATCTCAATGAGAAAAATTAAAAAAAAAAAAAGTAATTGGAAGTCGAGGATTTTTATTTGAAACATGTGAACCTTAGTTCCATAGCAAGTCAAGATGTGAACTACAGGACATTTTGTGCCCTTCAGGACATTTCTGTCCTATTTTGTTAATGAAGGTGTACGGTTTTAAACTTTTCTCAAAAGAAATAAATGAAGAAAAACAATATTTTTTCATTGAGTCTACCTTCAACCCCACAAATTAGATTGACCACATTCCCATTGCCATTCTTACGAAAACTTGTCCTGTGAACTATAGTTCACATTTTCTATTGGTAGGTAAATAGAAGGAATTATATAAATCACATATTTCTAAAATGTCACATCATAAGGGAATTATATAAGTCTGTTACATCATAAGGGGCCTTGGAGCATTCCCAAAAATTTGCAGCCACCCATAGTAACCATCTATTTCGACAAGTGAAGATTCGAAGGTCAACACTCCATAATATGGAGTCTAAGTATCTGTCAGATTTGACATATTATGTCGAATCTAACAGATACTTAGACAGCGTTACTTAGAACCAGGTGAACTGGGCACTTGCGACTTATTTTCCCACCTCCTCTATTTCTCAAGGTCTGGTTGCTGAGCGGTTCAGTGAAGAGTTCGCCTTCGCCAAATACAACAGAAGACGCCTTTTGGTCATTTGTATATCACAGGTACAAAGCGAGTAGTTTTGTAAGTATTCCTACACACTTGATTATGCGATACTGCCCCCAAAACTGCCATGCACCATTTAGATTCGCATTCGAGAAATTTTTCCTGGAAATCAAACACATGAGGAAATCTAGCACCTCTGCGGCTATTGATCGAACCAAACGTAAGCGTTGCCACTCACTGCTGTTGGGGGGAAAAACTCTCCAAATTCTCTGCTGAACTCTGCAAAATGAAGTGAATTTGCACTTCTTGTTTGTATTTTTGAGCTATTTTGAATAAATGGAGCTGTCGAACGTTGAGTTTTCTGCGCCATTTCACCTGAAATACCCAATAAAGATCCCATTGATTGTGTTAAAACGATTTTGAATCGCACGGATACGACGCGTGTAACTATGTACCACCAGGGCGCGCGTGTAATGGAGTGTGTAAAATTGAGGTGGGAGGTTATGGAGAAGCCGAAATATAAACATTATAAATTCTCGAAAACCGCTCAATGGATCGAACCCTTCTCCCGTATTTAACCCAGATAGCCCTGACGTCCTTCTGGACGTTTGCTATGATCAGGGAAGGACATAGGGGGGTTCACTCCTGGATCCGATCCATATGGGCGGGGGGTTTATGGGAAAGCCGAACTATAAAAATGTTGAATTCTCGAAAACGGCACTATTCTATTCCTTTTGATACGCTGAACAAATATATAATATATCGATCGAGAGGCGAATTTCCAGCTCTTAGAAACTAGTGGCAGATGGATCCATCCCGAGTTCTGCCCGTCCGGGACAGCTAACAGAGATAGATGGACACACCCCGAGTTCTTCCCGTCAGCGACGGGCCCTACAGCAAGTATGTTAATAATATTAGCGAATATCATTATTCTATTAGTCCCTGGTATTATTAGCACCAATATTTTCTGTTACTCAATGAATCACTTGTTACTTATAATATCAGAACAATTTTACTCAAAAAATATTAGTAGTTCCGTCTAAAATATTAGTCAGGTGACCGTTGCTTCTAATATCCCACCTACGAAACCTATTCTGTTAACCTCCTAACCTTCTTCTGGTTTTTTTTTGGGTGGGGGGGAGGGGGAGGGAAGGAGGTTATTCGGAATTCGGGGCTTTACTCATTATAATTTTTTACTCGGGTTCCGTAATAATAAAACGCGACGTCAAGCGTATGCTGAAAGTGTGCATCCTTCAGAGAATTAAAGAAAAACGTGTTTTCCGACAAAATTCAAAATACGTAGAAAAAATGGAGTTTACTCTCGCGCGGAATACTTTCTGACGGCGTCGGCGTACTTCATTTGGAGGATTTCCATCTTCCGAAGATGAATCAAACAATAAATTGTCCTACATTGTCACGTCTCTACCTACAACAATAGAAATAAAATGAGTGTTTACTAATATTTTGGGTATTTTCAATATATTAGTGGCGATTGAACAACAAAATGCTAACAGTATTACCTACTAATAATATTTGTATAACAACTAATATTATCACTATTCATATCACTAATTATTGATAATTAGTAGATAAATAGATAATTATTGATAATAATTCAAGCGTGGAAGTGCAAAACGGTCTAAGTGCCTTCTGCCTAATTTTTCAGTACGCCAATTTCAAAGTTTAGACTTAAAGGAATATGACTTAATTAAAGAAAAACATTTTTCTCTGATCACCTATGACCTCATGAACACTGAGACCAAGTTATTTGTAAAAAAATAAACAAGTATAATATAATTTGTAAAGCAACATTTACAGACATTCAAACTTTCGGAAAGCAGAAACGTTGTAAGTCCCACCAAGCGTGTTACTCCAAAACGGTATAAGTGCATAATCTCGATAAAACGACACAAACGCGAGCAGAATACGAGAACGAAGTTCTAAACATCAACAAAATAACCTTCTTGGTAGGGAACAACAACAGCAAGACACGCAGCGTTTGGTTGCGCGAAGGTTCGGCACTTAGACCTAGATGGTAAACCCAGCACGGCACTTGCGATCAGCGCATTCTTTGATTTGCTATAGGAACTATATAACGCTTCCGAACGGCACTTGTACCTGCTTCATATCACGCACCTTGGCACATAGACCCGTAATCTGCAAAAACACGAGTTTCGTATTTTGGCACTTAGACCCTTTTGCACTTCCACGCTTCAATTATGAATAGTAATAGGTAATTAAAATACTCGATATCTGAAAACGATGTGCTGTTCGAATCAGCTGGGCCCCTTCACCCTCATGTTGACGAAATTCGATCTGCTCCACCTTTGAGCACTCACTGTGAACGAACGGCTGGACGAACAAAGCTGCGGATGGTCTTCAAAAATAAACTCTAAATGGTATAAAATTCTAAATGTTAACTGAAAACTATACCTACCGTTCCATTTGTTTTTCAAGATATGAAATTCAAAATCCGTTTTTAATTCCTTCCCCTCGACCTAGGGGTATGAAAAGTTTTACGGGTCATTGTGGGGTTGGTCCGAACCCGTAAACCGAATTTCGTAATTTTAGCACAACGCTATTTGACGGACGGATTTTTTAAAATATTTATTCGACCTTCTGAATCAACGTATCTCCAAACGTGAAACATCAAATTTTGAGGGGGTTAAACTTTTTTTTTTTTCTTTGGTCGATTCCAATCGTTCATCATCGGAGATAATAAACTAACAAGTTTAGTACATTTCTAATTGTAAACAGAGTTTAATTTAAATTATTCCAATTTTACTTGGACTTAGGGTCACTAGAGGTCTTATTGTTTAAGTATCACAGTATTTCATAGCTGCGTAAAATCAAACTCAGGACCACAATATTAGTTGGAATAATCAACGTTAGTATGTAGTTGGACATTTAGGTGACGAATTAACTGGGCACGGTTTTTAGTTCTCCTTTTCCTCCCTGACCAAAAATTCTTGGGGGACCCACTGGGGATGCATGGTGGAGGACGATCGACACTTGTCTGTTCCTCAAACTAATATAATACTGTTCAACGTACGAGCCATTCGGCTTTATAAAAGAATAAACTATGAAAGTAATAACATTTAACCCATTTTAAAATTACCCTCACCTTTGTATACATCCGTACGTATTCTAGTATTTCAGTCCATTATAATTTCTCATCATTTTCCCCTTCTTCTTATTCAGTCCTTTTGTCTACTGGCACAATAACGTGTGGACCTCGCGTCTTTGTGTTTCTCGTCCTTTACAACTTGAGCCACCCAACTAACCTCACGTCAAGGGATACACGTGAGGTCAGGAGAACACAAGGGTCGCGACACCGAGATGACTTACGAATCTCCCTGATATTCTCAACTTTCCAATTATCTTGTTTGTATGCAAATGAACATCCGGCATTCATTACGGAACTGTATCAATCAGCTGCTTGTATGTAGAGGACTCAACAGGTTGGGATATCAACAGCAGGTCGTTTTGAATTTCATTACTTTCGATTTAGGTATATATTTGTATTGAAGTTATGTTGAAGTTATTGTATTAAAATTTCTAATGTGCTATCGGAGGGTTTCTAAATTTTCAGGCGAATTGACCGAATCGAATTCGAGGAGTTCCAAATCCATTCATGTATTTGATTTTTCAAAATGTTCGTCATCACATAAAAATGTAAACAGTTGACGATTGAGGGGTTTGCAGCAAGAACGAGTTAACTCCAATTTTTGAGCAAAATTCTCTGACAAACAAAATCGTTTTTTCGTTTGGTGCACCAAGTTATTTCCTTCCATTGACGGTTATCAAGAAATCCGGTAGATGAAGTTGGCTGCTTCGTTTTTTGGAGCAACGTAAAGCTACTTCCAGGTGTGTACGCTTTGATTGGAAAATGGAGTTAACCCCTTGTTGACGCAGACTCCTCAATTTGGGGTTAGAAGAAGTAGTTTGGGAAAACAACTCTGCAAATTCTTGACACAACGGTTTATTATCTTCTTCGTCCAGATCATCCTTCTGTCTAGATCACTAAATGATAGATGGAACTCCAGATCATCATCCAAATTTTTTGTGGCACGTTTTGAAGACAATAACACTGTGAATGTGTGAAAAAAAAGGGGATTAGATTCGGTTTTAATTTGGCGGTACCTAACTATATGAAATGCGATGGAAAAAACAATGTGAAAATTAGATTTTTTTCCTCAGGTATATTATCAAAAATAAGGTACATATTAACATAGGAGCGATCATTGGTGGGGTTCTTCATGGTAGCTTCAATGTACAGGGTGGCCAAAATTTATAGGACCAGCCATTTATCTCCACAATTTCCGAACCTAAAAATAAATTCCAATCAAATGATAATCCCCTTTAATGTATCACATTTTCGTGCCTCGCGCATGCGCGATTTGCGCATCAACTTTGTTTTTTCAAATGGGAACCCCCATATTTCATCGCAGTTTCGAATTCTACGCAAAATGTCATGGAGATTTGACACCTCAATAGATTTTTTTTAACCGCGCGTAACCCAGTCTATAGACTCGCAACCCTGTGGCACTGTGCGAAAATGTTGTCCACCGTAGACCCCAAGTGTGGCACATGCAATTTCATTGTTTTTGAATGCTGATTCACTTGGTGCTATTCATTTTCTTTTTTGAAAAGGGTACTGAAGGAAAAAATACATTTTAGCGCAGAATGCATTTTAAAATGAAACGGTAAGGAGCTCTACTAACGATTCGTGGGCCATGAGAGCAGCCATGTGCATAGCCAACTTCGGTTCACAATTTGAGAAATTTTTCGAGCGTCGAACTTTGCGCAGCTACTTTGGTTTCTCAAATGGGAACCCTCATTTTTTATCGCAGACTCGGATTTGGAAAATATTATGCAAATTGAAAACCTCGCGTAACCCATTTTAATATTTATTTTAAATAAACCTTCTAAACTAAAATGTATTTTTCCTTCAAATCCCTTTTCAAAAAGAAAATGAATAGCACCACGTGAATCAGCGTTCAAACACTATGAAATTTTATTTGTCACACTTGGGTTCTACAGTGGTGCTTCATTTTTGCGAGTTTTTGGGCGCTCGTAGAGAGGGTTACGTGAGGTCAAAAAAATCTATTGAGGTGTCAAATCTTCATGGAATTTTGCGTAGAATCTGAATCTGCGATTAAAAAAAATGGAGGTTCCTGTTTGAAAAAACAAAGTTGATGCTCAAATCGTGCATTTGCGCGAAAATTAGATATTTGAATTTCCTGTAAAAAATTAAAGGGGGTTACTATTTGAATTTTTGACATTTTATGTCTTTACTATGGCACATAAATGAAAAAGCGTCACGCGGAGAGCGTTACGTGGAGTTTCTGATGATTTTCGCTTACAACCGATTCGTTGCTACGGAACTTTATCTTCGCCAGTTATCATCGTACAAAAATCGTTCACTACTCGTTGGATAGCTCTCGATTTACCTAAATGCCGGCGTCACACGATGCTACCAACACCTTCCATATTACGTTAACCACTGCGGAGTGCGTGGCCGACAAGCTGCGGTATGAGCGTGATTGTTTAAATAGTTGTTTACACACAGGTGATCATTCTCAATAATTTATATTGTCAAGACGAATGCAAGCTTCACAATTTTTGATGAACCTTTCAATTAAGTATAACAACTACGCTACTGGGGTAGGTGATGTAGTATAGTTCGAAGGCCCTTGAATCCCTTCTTTAAAGACATAAAATGTCCCAATGTGTTGCAGACTCGTATGCAAGCATTTTACATTGGTATGTACAAAATCACTCGAGACAGACCAACTAAACGATCATAGAACCTTTTTTAGGTTCGCAAATTACAGAGATAAATGGCTGGTCCTATAAATTTTGGCTGTCCTGTATAGGTAGGTCAGAAAATACCTCGCAAGAAATAAAGCTCATAGGAAAATAGCTCACAGAGTCGTCTGTCTATTCATGACTTCAAATCCCAATTGGGCAATAACTTTCAGATTATGATTATCAACAATTATTATTATTGGGCGAATTCTGACCCTGACGGTGCTTATAAAAGACATGTGAAGTCGCTGTATTACACTCAGCCACCGAGATCACTTTATCATTTGATATGAGGACGAAGACACATAGTGCCGACAGTTTAAGTGGGTCTCTAAGACACCGTAGATGAGGAAGTAATTAAGGCAACAGAAGCGCTCGCAAAGGCCAACCAACATCCCTGCGACGAAAGCTACAACTGTAAATCGAATATACAGTTGGCCTCAGTTTGATCCACGCGTTTATTGAGGTCATGATGAATGGCACTGGGACGTTACAATAATTAGCATTGTGTGCATTAATACTTCATTTCCAAAAATGAAAGTTCATTGAAGTTTTCCTCTGGAAATCGAATTTTCCGCGCTGCAAAATACAATATTCCCACAAATAACATGGTTTTATCAATTTGCGTTGTGCCGTTTATACCTAGTGGGTGAAAAAACATAGAGACAATATACCCAAACAAATGATCTTTCCCTCGTGTGTGTTTGAATAACACCAGTTCATTAGCAATTTTTTCAGCTCATTAGTAATTTTATTTAGACTGAAATGTTATTTCATCATTCCATATCCACTGTGTCAACTCCTGTGGTTTGCTTAACGTCAGGCTCTTCGGGCCGTACAAATTGAGCAAATGCACAGTTTTGACGATGGCGTTGGGTCATACCGCTCTGGATCTTCTCAGTTGTTTCATCTGTAGATATCACGTCAAAATTATGATGAAGTCTACCGTTCTGTATGTACCAAGGTGCATGGGGTCTGCTTGAGAAGCGCTAGATCTAAAGATTACACCGGAGAGCACAGCCTTTCAAACTTTTTTTTAGGCTTGGTTGAATATGATTCGTTGTTTTGAATAGGCAATATCGCTTTCTACCTTGACAACTCCGGGTGTTGTTGAAAAAATATCTGCATCGAGAGAAAAATGTGCCATTCTTCGAGAAATCTTCAAGATATGACTATTTCACATTTTCCAAATTAATTTAGAATTGTTTCACCTCTACCTGAGGTTATGAAAAGTTTTAAGGGTCGTCTTTGAACTGACCCGAACCCACATCCTGAATTTCATGATTTTAGGGCAACTCCAACTGCTCAAATCGTAAGTTGACAATGAGGGCTCGAAGGTAGAACCGACAAAAAATGTCAACATGATCTTGAATCAAACAGAGGATTTCCAGGCCCGTTTCAAGTTGGTAGATGTGCCAATATATCCTTCGAGGGCTCGATCTTCTGCAAATGTTCCCGTTGTTTCCTTTAAATGCAAGTAAAACAAAGGGTCCAGTCTGAGGCACTAGCGCCAATCGGGTGAGGTTCGGGCAATGCGTTATTTTGTTAGATGTGAACTACCTGTGAGATACAAGACTAATAGCTCAGGTATCTGGATACTGCATTGTAATTACTCAATATATTTTAAGGATCCACTATTTTTCATACTTTTGTGTTAAGACTTTCCTTGGAACGACGGCAATTCCACAAACTGTCAGGTTGGAATTTGGGCTGGGATTTAATTATAGACCTAAAGCTCTCACGTTATCGCGTTCTAAAATTTTGGTGAAGTGCCTGAAAAGAGAAGTTCCTAAACTGAAAAAATTATTTATTGTTTTTAAGGAAGCTTGACATTTTTTGTCTTTTACGCAGCTGAGATCTATATACTTTGGTTTAGTTTTTTCTTTATTAAAATGTGGTATCATAGTATAGGGCAGTACTGGTAGATCTTTGCTTCGTTCTGTGCAGGTTGCACAAAATACCATTCTAAAGATCCTCGTTATCCCACTGTCCTACTTCATCGAGAATTTGATGTACCTACTCAACATTAGGCATTTGTTTTTATTTCAATCTTGCTTGCAAGTGTTCTAAGTTGGAATTCTGCCTGACCACAGATGCACTATCATCTATACACGTACAGCGATGACATATAATAATCAGTTGTCAAAATTTAGAACTGAAAGCACTAAGAGAAGTGCTTATTATAGAGCGTTATGGTTTTTATATGCTTGCAGAATCAATCATAACCTTTTTTAGTATTTTTGGTAATTTTAGAGAAACAATTTTGAAAAGGATTAAACATTTTGATTTATAGAGACTTTTCAGTTTGACGTGATTTTGTTTATTCTTAGTAGGTTCCTTCATTAGCTAACTTATTGTACTACCTATTGTTTGAGTACTACCTCACTTATGAGGGGAGAAATTCCCGACAAATTATCGTACGCACGGGAATCTGCTTGATGACAAGAGATAATTAGTTCTATGTTCTCCAGAAGAATGCGCCAAAGGGATGCAAAGTTTCTGTGGCCGACCTATAGATGGAAATGTCAGAGGGGAGAGAGGATAAGCCCAATAGTAAGAGGCGAATGGAAGGTGACCGGAGGGACGTTGTGGAGGAGAGGCGTGTTCAATCGTCAGTGCGTTTATTCCGACGTTGCAATAAAACCTCCTTCCCAGGGAAACACTTCCCGAGTGCTTTTCGGGAGACTTCATTTGTCTTACGTTTCTTGCCCACTCTCATGTGTAACCACTTAGAAGTATTCTCGGTTTCAACCCTTTCCGCGTCTGCGGCCTCTTCAGACCTTCTGTATTAGTCAACGTTCCGTATATAACATTCCATAGAGTCCCTTAACTATACCTAATAAATGGATTTACGAGGTAAAATATTGTGTATTCGTTCGGTGATCAGATTCGGTAAATGGTCAGTGATAATAACTAGCTCAGGATTGGTCTGTACATTCCGGGATAAACTAATAATAATTTATGAATCGTAAATTATCAATAAATTGCACCTATTTGTATCATAATTAATGAGTTTTTACTTGTACCTACCAACATCAGCAATAATTGAAATCATCAACAACCTACCAACTGGACCCTCGATATTACGAAACCACGTATTGTTTGCATCAAGAAATTCGCCCAAAGTTCCGCCATTTGATTCGCGCTCATATTGACGATTTAACCTATTTTACCTTTTCTAACTTTCAGCCATCATTGTGATCAAAACGTCGGTCGCACAGCATTCCGGATGGCCCAATAAAAACCTCTGAATCAAAATCCGTCCAATTGTATAAAGAATTGAATCTAACGTTTCCATTATGACAGGGGTTCTTATTAGCCAACTAGTAGGCGTAATTCACATTTGATAAAATAGATGTCCACTCATTCCATCCTCATTCTGTGTTGTACTGATGAGGGTCTTACAGCCGAAAGCGGTGTACAGTGCATGATTATTATTTTTTGGAATTTAACTTTTTCGTCTTCGATTCTCTTCTTATATTTCTGTCAAATTCAATCATTTCGCCGCCCACAATCTATCAATGTTCATCAATTACACATCAATTTGGTATACTTACGTTTAACAGCGGTGGTGTTAAATTTACAGTCAAATCATGAGAGAATATTCAATTCCATAATGTTTTTGTTCAAGTTATTCATTTAATAATATAACTAACTACAGATTCGTTATGGAGCATTCGTTATTAAAATATATTGAAACCACCACAGATCATGCAACTTCATGTGCAACTGAACCTCCACAAATGAACTGACGGTTCAATATAATTTAAGCCGAAGTCATGATCAATAGGTCTACTAATAAATTACTCACTCTGTAAATTCTTAACACAATGGTTTATTATCTTCTTTGTGCAGATCACGCTTCTGTATACATCACTAAATGGTAGATTAATTATTATTACGAATTATCACGTCGCCTAAGTTGCAACATCGCGTATCAATCATTTTGGCCAAAATGACGTTGTAACTCATTCTTATTCAAATTCTCCGGCCGCATAAGATGGTTAGCATGAATTTCCTCTCCGTGGACATCTAATATGAAAAAACTTCGAATATGATAACAAGACTTATCAACATTCAACTTGGTTGAAAACGTGTTTTTTTTTTCTTCTCCTGTAAAGCCGTAGCGTGTAAAGTGGTGTCGTTTTATTAATTATTAATAATTATGATTAATTATGGTTGGTTATTAGAAATAATTGATAATTAACGCAATATCTGAAAACCATGTGCTGTACGAATCAGCCGGGCCAGTATTAACATTGACCCAACAGCCGCCGGATGATTCACGCTCTTATTGACGACTTTCAATCTGCTCCACCTTTGAGCCATCATTCTGAACGAACGGCTGGTCATGAAAAGCTCGGATGCTCTTAAAAATTATATAAACTAAGCTCTATTTAAATGTTTACAAAAAAAATACAACGTTCAAACTGAATGTTGAGCCCCATGAAAAGTTTCAAGGATCATTGCGGGGCTGGTTGGAACCTCTCCATGATTTGAAATCCTCTCACACGAACTTGTCACTAGAGCAGACTGAGCAGTACTAAACGGGCAGCCCACAGGATGACGAAACGGACAATTCTAACAACCTCATCCCTCCCTTCCGTTTCTGGCCGAAAACGGAAACGCAACGGAACGGAGCAAAAAACAGGAAGGTGTAAACTGGGCAAAGTGCCGCGGACGGTGGATTTATTTATTTTTTTATTTTTTTTTTAATTCGATTTTCTGAATCTACGTATCTCTAAACGTGAACCCTCATATTTCGAGGTGGGATTTTTATTTTATTCCAATAATTTGTTGTTGAAGATAATACCTACACAAATATTAAACATCCAATCTTGGATAGGTACATGAACTAAATATACGGTTTTGTTATGGTGTGTGAGGATGCTTGATGGTGCCTACTCAAATTGGTTCTCTCCCCCTTAATTTCGACCAATATAGGCCCATAATCCTATTCGTAATTGAACTCTGTTTTAGAAGTGTATGCCAAACACAACGGATAAATGCTAACGTTGGGTAAGGCTATCGCCAGTGCGTTACATCATAATGGTAAACCCCGCAATCAAGCCGTGCGTACCTTTAATGTGTGTGATATGCTTTATTGTGATGAAATATCCACATTCTCGTGTTCTTCGGAGCTTCTCTAATTCCAAAATCGATGTCCATTACATCCACACCGTATCCCCGAATTTTGTCCATCGTGCGCAGAAGATTTGTCATCACCCATAGGCGATGATAGCTCGTCGCACTCCCAATTGGTAGTTGAGTGAAGCAGGTCTCATAAACATGAGCGAGGGATTGATCGAAATCAGGAAAATCGCCGGTGGTTAGATTGAAATACCCCCGTTTCCTCCTGCCGCGATCGATTTACTGAAAACCCAAAGCATTACCCGGAATCAGGGAGTTGCGGTGCCAGATGAGTTACCGCCTATTTGTGAGTCGTGGGGCCTCACGGGAGTAATCCGTGAAGTAGTAGTACACAAACACCAGAACAGGGGCAGAAATGGGCCGGTAATGAAGGGCAGATTACGGCTCGGTGATGGGAGATCAACCTCGCTGGACTTGATTGAGATGATTGGAGCCCCGGAACGTCCCTAGAGCACGAATGATTTGTTTTGGTAAAAACACGCGATCTGATGGCTTCATTCAGAGGATGATCCGAAGCGGGCAATTATGCCCGGGCATTTTTATTCAATTACACGATCAGCACAAACTATGCATAATCCAGAAAATGCGGATGGGTTTGTGGTAGACTTCGCGATTATCTGCATGATTATAAAGTACATGATGACTACCGGAGTTCTGGCGTTTCCCCTTAACATTCCGCTTCGTTTTCCCGATAAATATGAACGTGATCTTACGTATAACATTATCTTGTATGATTTTGGTATAGGTAATAGGTACGTAATATATAATGACCAGAAAATTTGTATACAAATGCATATTTTCTCTCTCGCCAAATTTCGAAGAAATACCCAGTGATCTGCCCGTTTCACGTCTTTCTGTTTCCGAAAACACCCATTTTATGTTGCATAAAATTGCATATTTTGAAGGTTAGCCCATGAAATAGCATATCCACTAGATAAATGCATTCAATTGCATATTTTGCCTACCTACATGACTAGCCAAAAATAAAGCATAAATTTAAAATCAAACCGAAAAGTTCAATTTTCCTCCAGAATTGTTTTCTTAAGAGAATGAAGGAGCGGTGTAGGTAGCGACCTAACTCACAAGCTACCTACCTCCCTATGTACGAGTGGATGCGCCAAAGGGACGCCTATGTCCTTCATAGGAAGAGGAGGCACAGAACAGCTGTGTTCACTGATCTGAGCTTGATATGACTTTCCATCATCAAATCAAACCTTAAATTCTCAATCGCCATCACCTCTTCATCGTCTTCATGACTACTCGCCATCATCACACCAACCAACCTACCTACGTCTAGTATGGCTGTGGCCAAGACAGCGAAATTGGAAATAGAAAATTGAGAAGCGAAATTTTCTCGAAACTGCTGGCATACAGGTCAAAGACAGTATTGCTGCAGTGGAAGGATTGCAAGAGAAGTGGACCGAGAACGAGGAAACAATTGCATTTACCAAGCTTGCTGACGTGCTAGGAAAAAATCCAGGGTGGAAAACGATGAAGACTGTCAACGAGATCTTGCAAGGGGAGGCTGGTCAGATTGATCTAAATCCAGAGGAGTTAACTTGCTTGAAGTTTTGTCCCATCACATCTGTCGACATGGAAAGATCCTTCTCATGGTTACCGTGACTAACTATTTCTTAACCGGAGGGGATGAAGATTCGTAAGGCCGAAATTAATTCGTTTCAATTTATTTTATCAAAAGATTAGTCATTTATTGGTTGTGTCAACATTATTCGTCTTAAAATTGTATGTGTTTTAACCACACTCAATAGTACCTACTTGAGTGTTTGTCTAGTGTTTTTTCATCATTCCATGAAACGTGTTTTAAATGAAGCTATGTTTAGTGTAGAGCAGAAGAAATAAACGACTTAGAGAGAGCATATGCCAATTTTCAATGCACATTTTGAGTGGAAAGAATAAAATAAATATTTTTTCAGTGGTTCTGGTTTGCATTTTTTATTTGTCACCAATGAAACTCGGGTAAAAAAAAGCTAATTCTGATTTTGTTAGTGCATATTCAAGCACATATTTCGGATGTTTTAAAACACATATTCTGATTTTTTAGTGCAACTGATCTTCTAGCAAAATGTGTACATTCTGCATCCAATCGCTCCGAAGGACTACCGTACACCGTAAAACGAAGGCAATTAGCACGGGACGCAACCTCACTTCAGAAAAAATGCAAAATTCGCGCGGATAGGAACGGATACAGAAAAAGCGACTGCCTCACATGTAGTTATTAAAACGTAATGGCCACCGGGTCGCAGAGCTCCCAGCTGATCGACTCCTCGATGATGTCATCAATAAAGAAGCACGTCACACTAAAAGCATAGTTTTCACCTTATTCCATACATGGAATCTGTAGAAGGACAGGTTTGGCAACACTGGTGATATCTCAGTATCAGTAGGACCTCAACGTGAGTCTCAACTGATAGAACAAAATGTGAAAAATATAAAATATGTAATATATGTGTTTAGCAGTTATAGCCAAATTATACAGAATTAGTCAGAACACATTTAAAGTCAAAATAACCACCAAGTTTTATTTTATTTTTTCAAACTTGAACAATACTAACAAATCATAAAAAATAGGTATTTATCAATCTCTAATACTAGATTAATATCGTAGTAACATTCTGTTTCTTATCAGTTACAATCAAAATTGAATAAAGATTAAAAAAAAATTAAAAAAAATAAACAAAAAATAAATAAATAAATAAATAAATAAATAAAAAATAAGAAAAAACCTCCGTTGAATACTAGAAAAAAAACCACACCATTTAGCGAATGAGGAATGTACTTCCGACGCCAACCCTCCTCCGATTGTCTAGAAGGGATAATGACACCTCCGGCACTGTTTCCCTAGCCAGCATTCGTAGCAGACTCAATTCTAACCTAGTTATTATTAGATTGTGCCATTAATATATTATTCAGTTTGTCATACAATAGTAGTTCCATTCAAAAAATATAGTCCACTTCAGCTATCGTCATTCAGCAATAATTACGGTGCAGACAGAACACCCATCATGATGACGGTTACGAGTATAAGAGTTCAGACAGAACACCCGTCATTTTGACCGGTATAAGAATCATGGTCTAGACGGAAGATCGGTCACATTGACTGCCAATGTTACCAAGAAATAAGACTTGGCCGCGGTCGTTCACATTGGTCCAACAGAAGATGTCATGGGAAGCCAGACGTCTATTGCTACCGGTCGCGACACTAGAGGGAAAATTGTGAACCACACCCGTCATCCGTTCCTCCGGGCAGTGGGTTAAGAAAACAAGAGTATTTGAAAAAATCGTCTATTTCCAATGAAATATGAATACACTGTTAGACCCGGTTTCGGTGATTAAACCATCGTCAGTAACAAAACAATAGTATGGTTTCATCACCGGTCTAACAGTGTACTCGTTATGCAGTGGAAATAGACCATTTTTTCAAATGCTCTTGTTTTCTTGAATTTAGAATGTGAAATGGTGAAATTGATGGGAATTACGAGATTATGGAGCGGCAGATATATGTAAGCGAATTTTAAATTGTTGTCAAGCGTAAACAACCCATACAGCGGTATAACATGGCTGTCAAAGAAAGGAAAGTCCCCCACGTCGAGGATGAACTGTTTCTTAAGACAAAAACTAATACTCCTCCAGGAAATTCATATAAGCGTCATTTGGATGTGAATGTTGATTTAATGCTTTGAGCCGCCATGAAGAATGTCTAGTTAAGGCAAGGAAGTTAGTGGTTCTATCTAGAAAGTGAGAGCTGAAAACAGTTTCACGAGTTTCTGAGTTGGAATCGGGCCTTTACTAAACTAACTGGAGTAGCTGCCGGATTTTCAGTCCCATCCAGATGTCCCGTCGCCTTCGTCACATACCTCACTCGAATTCACCAGATATCCAATTAAACCGCTCACGCGTAATAGGTAGAACAGAGCTCTGGTAGGCTGTTGCAGGGCGAAGGGAACGGAGTTGACCGAGTGATTAAAACACGTTCACCCCTCTCCTTCCCTTTTGACTACGCGAGTTTTCAAATATTTGATTAGTTCCTCTTCAGGTCGCCTCTGTATCCAACAAAGGCCGCAGGAATATCGTGCGATGACATTCGGTTTGATTAACTGGACCGGACAGGATACGTCAACCTTGGGTAACACTGAATTTGTCTGTTATCGTACTAGCTATGGCGTCGGATCGAAAGAAAGGAATGCCCGCAAAATCTGTATGCTGCAAATATACCAAAATCCGATCCAGACCATCCTGAATTCACTGCCTGAGGGAGTGTTTTGGGAGTTTGGGAGTGTGAGGAGGGTTTTGGGGAGTTTTAGCGGGGAAATTACCCATAAATTCCCAAAATGAAACAGTCTGACAAGTGACACCTTATTTTAGAAGTTTTCTGCGATGAACCCGATGGTGAAATCAGAATTGCGATATCTTATTCCGTTTACAAACTGGAGCACTTGAGATGTTCTTCACCACATTGGGCTCTTCCCTTATGATAAGGAAGTAAAAATCTTGATGGAGGAGTTAACGTTTGAGCCTGGAGATTGAGCCCCGATAGCGATCATTCAGGTAAGCCCCTGAAGCCCTCAACTGCGAGCGGCTGAAGTGTTCATGGATCCATCTTGATAACGTCAGATTTATTCTAAATTGATTCCTTTTGTGTAGATTCCGAACCGAACCGCTCTCCTTGGGGAACATCCTATAAATCTATAATTCCCCGTGGGATTCATTATGAATAGTGATTCATTGTTTTCAACAGCCCAAGGGTATTGGAACAATGACCTTCGTAGCACGATACTCAAACTCCTGCCTCTTCATTGGAATCAAAACTTGTTTTGATGATACGAGTGAGTTGATGACGGCTCATATAAAATGAATATAAAATGAATGTCATAAAAAATGTTGTAATACTTTCCATCTAGCAATATTATCAAAATTCTAAATTTAGATCTTGAGCAAGAGCCTTGAAATTTCAAACATAGGTCGAGGATGGATGAGAATGCAATATTCACTCGGTTTCTCGACTGTAAAAATGTTTAAACAATACCTATTTGTTTGAACAATGCCTATTTGTCGAAACAAATTAAATTTCGATGATGAGCTGGAGTTTAATGATCTAGACAGAAGGGTGATCTGCACAAAAAATATTATAAACCGAATTTTTCTTCATGGAACCAAAGTTAGTAAATAAGTGACAATAGAATAAATTTTAAGAACTTTTAGTACGTATCAGTTAGTTAGTTTTTTGTTTTCTCAATTATTAGCGAATTTTTGTTCTCGGTCCACATTTTTGAAACTCGAATTTCCAAAAAATGTCCACTACAAACTCCGTTCCAGACCATCTATTGTTTTTATTGTTTACTTATTACGAGTAATTTGATGCTGGTCTGCGAAGCAGCTAGCTCCATATTTTTCTAAACCAGGGATGTAGTAGTCTGGACATATGCGTATAACTGGTACTGTCGTCAATCGCAGTTGGCGAGTAGGTACAATGTACCTTGAGATGTCACAGTGGTGTTAGCAGTTGAAACTCAGTGGCGTTGTCTTCAGTCTGCCCACGAATTTGGTGGACAAGTCTGCTCCAATGTAAATGTAGGTCTGGAACGTATACAGGTACTAGTAAACGATTTTCCCTGTGATCTACGTATGTTCATTTTCTCTGTAATTTCTGACCAAAATTTGGTAACCTACTTCCCATGTTGGCTCAATATTTGCCACCATGGTTCATAATTCGAACCGAATGTATCTCATAAACTTGTTGTTCAGTGGGTGGGGGCATAATGAGGTCAAATCTGGTGCGTAGTTCCCTACCTATGAGAGCTGCTGCAGGGCTTAGTTTATTGCTCTGAAACTCTGATATTGTAGTTTTTGTAATAAAACAACACACGCCACAAGCTTATTGATATCAAAGAGTGAGAAAATAAAGAAAATGATGCCAGGCGATAAATTAGTCCATTTTCGTGAGCGTAGCGTGTTTGACTCGAGCAAAAAGAAGCGTTCAACTTTCAAACTGGTTATCAGCGAACGCGCTTCGAATCCGGAGGCTACGTGATGAAGTTGAGACTGCTCCGAGAGAGCGTGTATGAGACAACACGCTAGAAAAAGTTGAGGAAAAGCTCAAGGAGGAAAAATGAGTTCTGTAGTTCGGGCAAACATCGAATGTACATCGCTATGGAAGCAGCCAGCGCTTCTCCAGATATTTTCCAAAACATAATTTTTGTTCCGGCTGTTGATCACAACCGATTTTCAAGTGGCTCCTCGAGCGAGTGAACAATATTCGAGTAGGCACTCCGATTTGAATCGATAAAGTTACAGCAATACGGAGTATACGTTGGTTTGGATTCCACACGGGAGGAGGCCGAAGTTCAGGTACCCATGAAGGGAGACGAAGGCCAATTTCGTAGTAAGATTTAGTCATCCTTGGAGCCCAGGATGACCACCGTGTCCATGAGTCAACATGTGACAATAACTCATCCAGTGGACGGTGCGAAAACGGGCTCAAATGTAGAGCCATTAAGAATTAGTCAACTTAAGCGTGAATCATAAAGCGGCAAGTTGGGTCAATGTTCGTACTGGCCGAGCTAATTCAACAGCACGAGGTTTTGAGATATCAAGTTTCTTGTTCTGTGTTAGTTTTCGTGTCCATTGAAAGAAGGAAATTTCGAATATTTGGTGGTACGTACTTCCTGTTAAGTCCCATTTACACCGGCCGAGCATCTGTTCGCGATCGTTCGGCCACTTGTCAGTAAACCGTCGAATCATCAAAGGGATTCGTGTTCGTCCAGCGTAAACGGCATATCGGCGAGAGAACGAGCAGCCGGTGGTACTTCAGCATTTTTCAAAACTTCTTGAGGTACGTGTTGGTGTTATTGCGTCTTTATTATTTTGTGTTCATACGTTTTTATTGCGGTAATAGCGACGTTATTGTTTTCAAGTAGTTTTAAATGGAGTGGGACAACGAGAAAATGTCTCGTTGTCCCACTCCATTTGAAACTACTTGAAAACAATAACGTCACTATTACCGCAATAAAAACGTATAAACACAAAATAATAAAGACGCAATAACACCAACACGTACCTTGCCACAGCTCTACCTTTCTTATACATTATTGCGGATAGGTACAAGAGAAGTCCCAGAATTACATCCATAACAATTCATTCTTAATAGTTTATGTTTAATATAAATAAGTAATTCATCATCTATGTAAATAAATTATATAAAATAAAACGGACCTTATAAAGAAGATAATGAATTTCTATCGTTTTTTACACTCATATTTTCAGAGGTGGTTAATTTTTATTTCCTTGGTCGATATCAATGGTTCATTATTGCAGTTAATCCGTCTGGGGTTTGGACCAGTTCAAGGATAATCCTTAAACGTTTCATAACCCTACGTCAATTGAAAACGGTTTAGAGCAAATTTTGCAATTCTGAAAACGTTCTTCGAAAATGTCACATAAAGAGGTATTGTTTTCAGTTCTCATTTGAATAGGTTTTAATTCAGAGAATTTTTAAGACCATCTGGAGCTTTTTACGAACAGTTGTTAGTTCGCAATGATGGCTAGAATCTTGAGCCGTTAAAAAGTCATCAACATGAGGGTAAATAATACGGCGGCAAATCCAATAAATTTGCCAGATAATGGATATGTTTTCATCAGGTAGAGGAGGCCCGCAGTCACTTTTGTGTTCTAAACGTTTGACAGGCCATACGCGCGCAGAGTAGAGGTAAGTTTATTCACATTCCTCCGGTATAGGGATCTTTATGCACCCTGGTTTTGTATAAATCGCAGTTTAGCCTCGTATGCGGTGAGCGATGGCTGCGACAAGAAACTCAGGACGCACGCTCCCCTCGCTAATTCCCCAAATGAATTTACTGCCCTGAATATTCTCACAAGGCGATCGGCTCCCTTCGTGAAAATAACCAGAAAAAAAAGCCCTCTCTGTGGTGGTCTATTGTGCAGGTACGACATGGTTGATAGCGACGGCACACTATGCATCAATGGAACAGTTTTGAGGCCGATCCGGAAGGGCTTCTAGTGACAGTACCATCTCGAAAATCACCGCAAGTATCATTCCACCGCGGCCGCAAAAAGTTATGATATCCACTTTCCCCGCCCCCCTCAAAGAGCGGTCCTACGGGTGTCTACATAACGAAGGATATTTCGAAAATTTTGTGGTAGGTACTCCTTGTTAGAACAGGAAGTACAAAGTTACAAGTAGAAACCAAAGTATCATACCGATAGAAATCGATTTAAGATGATATTTCATCAAACATAAATTTTGCATTTGTTCTTACCTAAGTAACTCGTCTACATTTTTCAGGCATGTTGGAAGGGGTTTAGGGTAATAAACTTCTGAGTGTTGCAATGTAGATGTGTATGTCGCACTTCGAGGTACACCCCTTTGCAGGCCTTATTTTACTGGACTGATTTTAGTAATTATGGAAATAAAAGTGAAAAAAAGGGAGGACTTGTGTAAAAATGGTCAACAATCCGAAAGAGCTACAACTTCGTCAGAGTAGAACCTATCGTCAGGTTCGTTTTCAGGACGGTGAATGAGGATGGTGTTTCCATGATTTAAATTGTAACGTTTCATTCAATAGATGCAAATCGATCGCCTGAGGACTTGTATTTTTCGGAGGAACCGAGCTTGCTTAAAGCCACATTAAAATCAGACCAGCCGTTCAGCCGTCTATAAAATACCAACTTTACAAAGTATCGCTTTTATAATAAAACTGATCTCTGTCTCTCGTGAGGTACGGCCATCCGACATGTTGTGTGACTGTGTGTTGGCATTCTCGCCTCACAGTATAGCAGTTTCACGAACGCTTTCCGAATAATATGGAATAACCCTGGGGGAAACTGTTCATCCAATTAAAGACAATGCCGTTCTCATCTCATCTGCCGCCCCTCAGAAAGAGTTTTGGAGGGGAATTTGCAGGGAGTGAAAAACCTGCACAAGATAATGAGGAAGGAAACTTTGAAGGGATGATTTATAGTGGACTCTTAATACCGGGGTGAATCTCAGATAAACTGAGTAATTAGGGAGTTTTTGATGAGAGTTCGGCTCCCTCCCGGACCTTCTTCAGAATTACACCTAATGTTACAACTCCTCCTCAGTGTCATCGTGGAATATTGAAGGACACTTACATCAATATCACTTTGAAATGAGTTATTGAAATGAGTTATCAATATCAATTTAGTTATTATGAGTTTTTCCAGTCGGAATTTGCCTTTGCTTCCCGGAATGATTGCGCCTCTATGAAAAACTTTCCATATTGTGCACACTGGGCACTGCACAGTAATGGTAGATGTAAGTTAGATTGGAGGTCCCACTTCTAAACAAAACATTCATAATCAATACCTAGGTTTTTCTATGATAATGTGATTAACCATACTCACCTCTTCATATTTCGTATCGATTAGCGGATTGTATCAATAATATCACCTTCCCATAGCAACTACCTACTTTATAAAATGTTCATGTTATAGTGGCCGTTCTAATTCAAAGCAAGGCCCCTCGGATACTGGGCAGTCAGGTGATTGATGATTTTGTTCAATTTTGAGCGGGAAAGGATCACTGAGAGTCATAGGAAAATTAAAGTTTGTCTTGAATAACGAAATAGTGGTCATCCGAGCAGTTCCTAATGTTCATAATTCTAAACCTTCGGAAGAAATACAGACCAAGAACTGGCAATGGCATATGTGATGGAGTTGTGTAATCGATCCAGCATTTGGTAATTCATGAAAAAGAAGTACCAAATACGTATTTCATACTGAGCCACTGCTGGCTAACAAATATACAATTTGATGTTTGTTGTGTAATTCGAAAATGAATTTATCTCAGCAAAATTCTCCGAAAATTCACGAAGAACGATACCACACCGGCGCGTTTGGCTTCACTAGTTGCAGATTGTTTTGCGTAATTATGAAAACTAAGAAAGGTGTATTTATAATTTGTATGCATCAAACACCGTTGGTGTCACTGTTGGCGCTGTAACTAACACGATGTATGTTTCGAAGCTCGTGACTCGAGTCAGCTTTGCAAATTCAGTTATGAACGATACCACACTCGTGATTTTCTTCTCTCTACGCCTCACGACAGGCCCAATGAATGTCAAGCGTCTTTGTAGGGCCGTACAGGACACTAAATGAGCTGATGAGACCATTTCAAACTCTCTGCGTGACGTGTTTTCGTCCGCTGAGGAGAACGAACGGTCGGCCGGAGGAGAATGAATCCAGACTTTGAGCAAAGGAGGAATTCCAGGAACCTCTTCCATTTGTCATTCCCGACAATAATTGATCTTCCAAAGAAAGACTTATGGATTTAATACAGATTTCATTTCGTGCGGTGGATAAATCCACGGCACTCCGTAAATCACGGCAGAGAAAATACGAAATATTTTGAAGGCTCTCTCCGAGAGAAGTTCCATCCGCTCAGAAAGGATCGCCAATAAATTGGGCCGATTCATTCTCTTTTGATGGGCTTACGTAAGGTTACTGAATTTAGTCGCAAACTCGTCAGATTGATTCATTAGCTGGTCCACTTGGTAGACTGACAAGTCCTAGCATTAGCTGCAATCTCCATTTGAGTTGCTTTGACATCACAGTACATAATTGCTATTTTCATTCTGAAAATGATTGCAAACCTAATCGTCTGTATTTACTCTTTCTCAACCAAAGGTATCCACGAAAGGAGTAAAATAACATTCTGTCGTCCGAATTCAAAATTTACGTTTGGCTTCTTATAGCTTTCCAAACAATTTTGATTCCGAGTCTGTCCATTCATTTTGTGATTGTGCAGGTTGGGCTGTCATGGTCTCTTTAGGGATTCCATCTCAACTGTCGTCTGCTCATGTACGAACCTCAATTACCCTATCAACCCTATAAAACCTCTCCAAATGCATTTAAATGTTCACGATGTTTGAGGAATATTTGAGTATGAATTACATCACTGTTGAATAACAGTAGCAACTGAACTTACTGATTCATGAAATCCTATGACGAATAACAATCAAATGTTATGATTCAAAAATCCTATTTTATCATCGGTAACACTGATCCTACGTTGTTAACAATTTGTTTTTTGAAAATACGCTATTGCAGTGACATCAACAGGTTAAGTACATAATATATTATATTATCTTGATATTATCCAAGATATCATCTTGGAAACATTTGAGATGAATCCGCCTTGAGACTATATTTTATTTCATACCTTATCAATGACCGAATCAATCAAAATACAATCATATCAAAATGGGGTTCCTTGAATGAAAAATCGTCATAAATCGTCATTTCATTCTATAAGAAATTGGTGTAATTGACGACAGTTGTTGGCTTGTTACATCGGTTCGATACAAACAAATTCAACAGTTTTTTTTTATTATCTTCAGTGACAAACCTTGAGAATCGCTGATCACTCTTCTTTCTAGATCACTAAATTATAGATTTATTATTATTATAAGTTAGCATTAATTACACCGCCTCACAAAAATATCAAATTGCAGAGACCGGAATAGTGTATTCCTATGTACTTTTCGACGCTGAATCCGAATCTGAGGTCCAAAAAATTGTATGCCCCAAATTTATTCGTAGCTAGAAGAGTTTTAGGTGGGGAGGGGGGGGGGGGAATCGCGATAATTTATTCCGTTCCCAAACATTCAGTATTATTTTCCTTTAAAGAGGACTAATACTGACTTGTTCGGTCACAATGTCAATCCTTTCGAGCTACACCAAGACATCTGTCAACGAAAACCCCGAGACTTTCGATGGAATGATTCCATATTCGTTCATTGTATGTACACACAGATGTCGTCAGCGAATTGAATAATTTGGATGTCACTTGGCAATATCTCTTCAATGTCTCCTCCTTGCGTTAGTCCTAAAGACGACGTTCTTGGGCCTTGCACCTTTTTATTCACTCACATATGTAATTGCCGAGATTCATACAGAGCTACAATTTTTCACAGTTTTCGGTGTGAAACTCAGTTTGTCAAGTCGCGGATTTTCGCTCGAAATCCGTCAACGAACTAAGTAAGTGTGTGAATGCGCTTGATTGTAATTGTACGTGGCGTTAGCAGGCAGCGCGCTCGAAGCCGGGACGGTCATTGTCAATGACGGCCGTTCGAGCTAATGACGTTGGGTCCACTGGACAATCTGCCCTTAATGGGCCTTGGATGTATGATTGAAATTGTTCTTCAGTTCTCCACCATTGTCAGCGTGCAGCCAAATAGAAATCTATCGGTGACAGGAGTCGCTTATATTACAGCGCGGGCCACCATTGTCGACTCTCCAGCTGGCTCACTGAGAACTTCTTCGATTTAGCTCTCTTTTGTATGTGTGCCTACAATATCCCTCATGTTCCTTCCATCTCCACTCTGAATAATGTTGGCTTCATAGCATCACTTTGTCTTATAATCGAAATTTTATCGTTCTGAATGTTATGCTCCGCTACCCTAGATATACTTTTGGGTCCCCCCTCGCCATCTAGTAAGGAGTTAGTTTATTCCTGGGTAGATGAGCACTTCATACAATTTTCCGAATTTCTTTCATATTCTGCCCTCTTTGATCGACCCCACACCTGATTCAATATACAAAGTTAACCTCTACTCATCAATTCAATTGAATGTCCCTGGCAGAAGGGGGCAATCCGGATTTTGACCGATTAATCTCATCCTCTCCATGGTCTTTTCACTTCACTCTATGTCGGTTATACAGACGGAGCATTGTGCGTATGGAATTCGAAGGTCAGCTTGACCGATATCAGTCCTCTCTCCAGAATAAATAAGAAATAAGAAATTTTTTCTCCTTATCTATACCAAAATTGATTTATTATAAAATGTCTTCGAGTTGACGCAACTTGGGTTATCAGTCGTTTTATTGCCATTACCTACTTCGTTTTCCATTCTCTCAAAAATTCCAAAACCTCTTCTCTGAAGTAGTCTATAGTTGTATGTGCGAGAGAGAGAGAGAGAAGTGAAACACTCTTCGCATGTTAGAGTAACTATGTAATTTTAATGATGTACGAGTTCATATCATATGTGAGAGTTTCCTACAGAAATCTACGTAATTTATTTCGCTCATAACCATGTCGTTGTTCTACGAGATATGTGAATGAGTGACGCTGTTTTCATATGAAAAAGGAGGAGGGCAGCGGGTGCATAGCTTCGCACCAGTTTCGCTTGTGCCCGTGACTTGAATTACGTTGAACGAACTTCCCAAAAAATGAAGCTTATTGTTTGCCGGGATATGAGCCTCAAGTCAAAACAACGTCGTTTTGCGCCTGCTAAGGTCTACCGTCTACGCGAATATTAAAATGTGTTTTTCAAGACTGAGCCTCCGTGAGGGGAGTCAAATTTGCATGGGGAGAGTTGAAGGGTGTGTGGCAAGTGCCTGGTGGCGGTGCATGAGCGATTCGATTCCTTAAACAACACACTCAACGCTCTCATTAGCTGGTGCCTGAATTCATTCGGTAAATTTATCACCATTGAGTGGTTAATTATGGTAAATTTATTCCAACCCCAGACCTCGGGCCATCGTAGGGGGAGATGTTTAAATATTTGATAAGGCTCACCGTCGCGTTGTTAGAGCTGGTGAGAGCGACTGGTTTCTGTCTATAAAGGAGAAGAGTTTCGCGGAGAAGGAATGGATGAGGAAAGGTGGTGAGTGGAGGTGCGTATAAGAAAATGGGATGCACGGGTAGTAGTTGTGCGGGGATAGAGAAGGCTCCTGATTGAACCTCATTTAATTAGAGGAAGCTGAGCCGGCACAAATTTCTGATAGGTGCCACCTTAATATCTCAAGGCCTTCGTATCAACTGGCGGAGCTCGCTTCCCTTTGCCTTCGCCGTGCAGATGGTTGCACTCCCTTCTCACAATCCCCAGCTAACAAAGACCCTTCGAAAACATTGTTATCCCACCAAATAGAACACATTTGTAGGATGTACAGGACGCCAAGAGACGGGAAAAAAGGTGCCAGTGAAGCTGTTGAGATAGCATTTATTCCATGAGGTTTCTGAAAGCTCTGAAAACTGTTGGGTTTTACTAGAGTCGCCTAGAATGAATTTGAAAGTAAACAGAAAAAAATGGTTTCATCATTGTGAAAGTCATTCAAAACTACAAGGGATCCATCCTTTCTACAATTGCTACAACCACTGACGCATCATCTGAGGTAACCTACACGTTTTCACGTATCTACGATTTCACATAATATGTGATTTCACATATTATTCAACAATGATCCCCTTGCCTCGGGGCTCGAAAATGAAAAGTATCAGAGATTCTTAATCATATTCCCCGGGCGTATGAAAAATCCCACGCTACTCGCTGATTCGTCATACATTAGAGATCACTGATTTAACTATAACCACATCGTATGTATGCTCCTAAAATTCTCCTGGGCGAGGGGTACACTAATCATATTCAGGGTAAAATAACTAGATGTTTGATTTGCACTTGCATGACACTTGGATGATATAAAACTTCGATGACCATCCCGAACATAAATGTAAATATGAAAATCCAAAGAACCAGCAGTACCTAGAAAATGTACCTAGAAAATGGGCATAATGCACTGGAGTTTAGTGATGGTTAATATCCTGGTATTTTCGCACCAATCTCATCGAAAGACAACTGTGGCTGTCGCCTGGGCGTCCGATTGTGATTTTGATTGGTGTGCAGGTGGTTACATAATATCAATTTCTTTTGAGTCAGAATGTAACCTGTTCGTCATGATATTGTGCTTAAAGGGTGATTATCCCCATAAATCCACATAAACGCAGACTGAATCCAGTAATTCGTGGATTACATTGTGCTAAATGTTTATGATTCTTCTCAATAGCCGAACAGTTGAAGGCGCAGGTCAAAAAAATTTTAATTTCTCAGGGCTCCGGTTCAACTTCCGGTTGGGATACTTGATTATCCAAGGGGGTCGTGAGAGCTGTGTTGCAGTACGTTCTCATAACATGATAATACATTATATAATACATAATATATCATATCATATATAATACAAATATGCATGTCGTGGTACACACCCAAACGTCATAATTTTCTTTATTAAGGGAGCGGATACAAGACACCTATACAGAAAATATTCGTGTCAAATTCCTCTTAGACCAATTATCATAGGAAATTTCACAATGCGAATTCTTCCAAAACGGTTTATTATCTTTGGTTTGCACCGTTTCGGTTTGCAAAATGGCTCTTTTTCAGCCGTCAATTACTACCCCATAAATTGATACAATTTCGAATTTGAGGAAATCAATCGACGCTCTCATCAATGTTCTTTAATTTGCCTACGCGTAAAGTTTTTGCTAGGATGCCTCGGGAGGTTTAAGCGAAAATCTGAAGAAGGTTCGAAAATTTCGACGTTTCTGCTCAACCCCTGGAAGGGTACAAAGTCAGATTATTCGTTTACATGAGTATCTCGTTTTAGAACGATTTCCAGCTTTCCCCAGATCACTTCCGAAGTCCTTTCCTTAGTTTAATGGATTAACAGGTTTGACGTGTGTACAATTATTGATATAATCATTGAATTTTATACTACATCTGTTTGGCGAACAGTGCAGAGAGGAAGGGGTCGAAGGAAAAAGTACATAACGTTAGTATACGAATTTGTATCTGCTAAACAAACAGATAACTAAATACTTGAAATAAAATTCTCCAATAAATTATTGACTTTGGAAACACAGTGGGAATGTAAACGCTTCTGATTGTAAAAACCCTGCTCTCAGACGGATGCACCAAAGTGTCCTCCTATGAGTAGGTTATTTTGAGATAATAGTCAGATCTCCTGACCAAAAAAAAAGAAGTAAAATAATGCAAAACACGTAAAGCAATGGAAGAAAACAGGAATCAGCAAATTTTTGATGGACAAAATTTTGGGGTTTAGAACCGACACGATGATAGACAACGAACTTTGGAATTGGAATACTACTTTGGGTGTTATATTATAATATACTTTGGGTATTCAAGCGGCGTTTGGACCAGGGGGGAGCTCAATATTTTGAATCGCATCAACCTTTCTTTTCCTGTTTTCGAGTTTAGTCTAAACTTGACTGTAAGTTTTGCCTCCGCATGTGAAATGTACCTGGGTTGGTAGGTACGAGATGAATTTGAAATGGTCTCATAATATGACGTACCTATATTAAATCAAAATGAGGTATATCACACCTCATTTTGATTCAAATCGAATGATAACTGTCGTCCACGCAAATTTCTCACTTTTTAACCTGGAAAAGTGAATTCTCGCTTATGAAAGCATCATAAACATGGATGTGGATTGAAGGAAGTCGATTTTGGAGCGAGAAAAATGTTCTCCTGTGAAATCTGGTGTGGTTTGGCCTATGTTTAGGACTAATCAGGTTTCGCACTGGTTTCTGATCGGTTTTTCTCAAGTGTAATTTTCTCCCGATCTGTTGAGCTTTGATGGTTCCCTTCCTAAGAACAATACATTGTAGTGGTGGCGTGGTGAGTCCTACGTGAAAATAGAATGTGGCAAAGAACAAACGGTAATTGATCAGGCATTTAGTTGGGTAGAGGTGGAAAGGACATGGCATGATGCCCCAAGGGGAAGGACAACGCACATATTTAACGAGCCATCATGACCGAGCGGTATAGCGGGTTCGGATTAACAGCATCTGGTTGTTAAGAATTTTAGTTTATTATCTATAATAATGGACCATTTCAATTGACCCACAAAAAAACTTATTAATCCAAAATTTGTGGGTTGTTTCAAGATAATCAGTAAATCGAATATTGAAAAAATGATGCAAAATTTTCCACTACGGTTTATAATATTCTGTATAGTATAGATTGCCGTTCAATCTACAAAACTCTTCTAAAAAACAATATCCTTGTGAGTCCCATGACTTCACGAAATGGTTGGGGGAATGTACTAAAATATTAAGTGTTTGTTAGAGATCCTGCCAATATCAGCGAACATTTTTAACAAAAAGTGGCTATCAACAAATATTGTTATCTTCTGTTCGTAGAGAAGAAACGTATTCCAGGACAAGAATCTCTAAAACACAAGACCATTTGTTGACCAGCTGTTCGCCAGTGAGAATCTGAAGCCTGAGGTTCCGCCGCTTGATTTTTATCGGTTCTACCGTTCAGCCCTCGTCACGAACGAACGGGAGATCCTATGAAATTCTCTGAATCAATATCTATTCAAGGAAGAACGGATAATTACACTGTTTCATTTCAAAATTCCGAGGTATGAAACCCTAGCTTGCACCACTCCCTATCGTTGTAGGGTTACGAAATGTTTAAAGGATCCAAAGGGGCAATGACCAGTGGCAATGATGGAGAGAGGTGTGCATCATGAACCACCAGGTCATTAGAGAACATTCCGTTCGGTGTAGTTATTAGATATCGAGACTCACAAGGAATAGGCGTCGTATTCATTAGGGAAACCCGTATCTCATTAGCAGTATTTTGCGGTACTGAGGCCTTCTAAAGGCCGTTTGACACTCACGTATAGAGAAGGTTCAGGGAAGCGTACAAAGAACACGTTGCCATGAAGAGTCATAAGATATGTGAAACGAGAGCTTTGATCAGGTCGCTGAACTTTCCCAAACGTTTGGCTGACGTTTGGCTCTCTACGGTTTTTTTTTTTTTTTTTTTCAATTGGCCCACGAGTTACTGTGCTGGGCCGAGTATGTAAAGAGCCTGCATACATTATCATCTCAATCGGTCGAGGTTAAAGAGATGACACCGAGCCCCATCTCTCTTCCACTCTCTCAGTTCCAGACACTCCCATTCGACCCCGTTCTCCTCTTCTCAACCAGCCATCGCCACATCAACACCGGGGTCCTGATCGCTCCCCATCCCGGAGGACCCCAGAGCCCTAAAGTAAACTCTACCGAAAACCCCAGTAGACGGAACGGAGCGGCAGAAGGAGAGGTACGAGTAAATGGGAAACACCAAAGTATACAGTCTTAAAAATGCTGAACCGTGGAAGGGAATGGAGGGTGGTTGTGTGACTACAAGAGCGGTTCCCGTGAGTGTAAGATGTGACTTTGGAGAGAGTGGGGGAGGGCTACGTTAGGAATCAGGATCACGGTCAAGCTGCTCAGATGCTTTTATTTCCTCAGATTTTACTGCCCCTGTCTCATCTCGTGGGATTACAAGTGAAATTCACTAGGTAAGTCAATTTTTTCGGTTTTTGGCTACTCCTGTGTATTTTTCAACGCCAGGTCGATTTGTGATTCGCCACATGGAAACTATCGTTGTTATCTCAAAACTGACATCACCAATCGATTGGGCGTTGAAAAATACATAGGAGTAGCCAATAACCGAAAAGTGCAATGATGACTTAGGTACCTAGTGAATTTCACTTGTAAGCCGACGATCTACTCATCACCGTCTTCAGACAGGTTTCAAATGGTATGCATCCACGACACATTCTTGATATGCAGCCAAATTTATGAAGAAACAGGCGGTTGTGAAGGGTCCATAATACATACAAATACACTAGAAGTCGTTTGATAGCAGTGCGGTTGAACGAATAAGATATATGAATAGAAACAGCAAGTCTGGCCTGAGGATGTCTTTCACTACTGTGAGACGAGTTCTACATGAAGAGCTCGTCTTTTATCCACAGCACACTTTCACCACTTCGACAGGAGACTCATTACTCTCGCGATCATCGTGTGATTTTGGTGTGGGGCTATTCAAATCCCTTGTGTACGAGTATGAGGATCGCCCAAGGACCCGAGGCTCTGCAAGACCAATGTTTTTGACTTAAAAACGTCGAAAAATTGTTATATTCGATTCAGATGAAGTAAGAAAATTGCGTTAGATTGACTCATCGGAATTTCCGAAATATGAATCGAAAACGTAAAAAAAAACTAGAAAAAGGTTGAGTTAAATCGAATTGAGGGGTTCATTTTGGGAACAAATCGACCTTCTACAAGACCAATGTTTGACTCAAAAATGTCGAAATGTTCCATGGTATTTCATTGACATTCACCGTGTTTCCGCAGTCTTTATTACAAGTACGAATTTATCAATGAACACATTGAATTTAATTATATATACGTATTATAGTGTTAGAATACCTTTGTGAGTAGTTAACACATACTTGAGTCCTGTTCTTTCGGGTCGGCCGAGGATAAAGGTTCCAATGTTTGACCATTGTTCAACTCAAATACGTCTAAAAAGTGTTATATTCGATTCGGATAAAGGAAGAAAATTGAGTTCAGATTGACACATCGGAATTTCCGAAATTCGACTCGAAAACTCCGAAAGAATCGAAGAAGATTGAGTTCAATCGAATTGAGGGGTTCATTCGTTCGCCCAAGGACCCCTCAACTCAAGGAAAAAATTCGCCAGCCGATTGCGCTTTCGAGATCCTGTGGGCCAGTGTGGTGATATGATTTTTAAGAAGTCATCATAAATAACTTTAAATAGGTACATCTGGAAATAGCAACAATTGAATAACATTGATATCTTGAGTACTTTTTTATTGGCCTTCCAAATAACCGGAGATACTTAATACTTTTTTATAATGCAACTAAGGGTGGCGTCGACAACAAGTAAAAATGCCTAGTATTTCCTGATAATTCTGAAAGTTATTGTTGAGTTAATATTCCCGGAAGTCAACTGATATATTTTGACAAAATTTACTTACCATCCTTTATTTTTTAGTGGATGTAAATTACCTAGATTGATTACCTTTGCTTTAATTTCATATTTTCCTTTGAATTAATAATTAATCTAGGTAATTATTGTAGATTGATACATACCTTGCAACTTTGAATCAATTTTTTCTCAAAATTTCGAAGTTTTTTGATATTTTATTTTAGCAATTTTTTTCTTTAAACTTATATACGTATTGTTTGTGGCTTGGAAAAGTGCAACCTACCTAGATAAATCTTATTGTGATAAAAAAGAAATGAAAGCCTGCCAAACAAGAGAAACATTCTGACGCAACTTGAATGGCTGAAAAATGAATATTCCCGTGTGGAAAGCCAATAAAATTTGTTGTGATAATATCATATATTATATTCTAAGTACAACACAATTTCGTTTTGACGTTTCTGACAGTTTATTTTCATATTTTTACCCCTATATAATGACCTCCAAGTGAAGAATCACCAGCGGTCTGAATGACCGCTCCCTCCTCTTGGTGACAGAAGTCGATTTGACCGCTCCATCCTCCTGAGAGCTCAAATCGTCCCTCCGGACTGAAGGTTAATATGTATTGAATCAATATTAGTGATGGAATATTTATCAGGATCATTCTCAGCATCATTTCAGCTAGTTACCGACTGACCGTTCACCTACTCAAACGAAGAAACACAATACCTTGTAACAGTTGTTTCGTATAGTCACGGGACTTTCCAGTATATTGTTATGAACACAAAAACGCAGAATACAAAACACACAACGTATGTGAGAGGTAAATAGAAGAAATTATGCACACGGTTCAAGTACCGAAATTAAACTGCGAACTTTATTAGTTACCGGAATTTCAGGACAACAAACGCGTTGCCAATCTAAATCACCTGGTGATGATCCCAAAAATATTGTATAGAGAACAGTGCTCGAGATTCACCATACGGTAAATTATAAATCTTACGAGCAATACTTTGGAAGTTTACACATCAATTCATGCCGCATGACCGGAACTTTTGAATCAACGTTTACGTATTATGTGCATGATCTTATAAATGTCTATCTAAGGCTAGTGCAATTGCGAAGATTTTACCGAGGCACTTATAGAGATGAGTTGTATAATGATAATAATAATAATAATACCGAATTCCAAACGTCTTACTCTTAGATGTTAATCATAGCAGATGAAAGCCAAAGCGGAGATTCAACATCGACAATAACAAACTTGTTTCATGTTAATTCCACGAGGTCAGCCCTCGAGGCGGATCACCGACATTCAGCCAACGCAGGTTACGCCGAAGAATGCGTCAACACAAAAGGACGTAATTCAGCTCGCTCAAGTGTAGCGTTTCAATGAGAAAATAATGTTTAGCGTCTTAGAAACTGAAGATCTTATTCCGCTCATCCCTCTTCACCGTTATTATTTCCAAATCGTTTAATATTCCCGTACTCATTTACGTGAAGAAGCTGAATATGTAATGGAAGTTAGATGATAGTCCGCGAGTTCATAATTCTTTTTGATGTTCATTGACCGCATGATTCCCGAGTTGTTTCGAATTTTAATAAATGTGTAGTGACCTGAAAAATCAAATAAAAGCAGAAATGCTCATTAGTGAGATGATGACATCAAACATTGAGATGTTGATTATTCATTTGAGTTGAACAAAAAGTAAAAGTTTTGCCACTTAGTTCTCCACTAAAGTACACTGACAACCCGAACCAACATTAAGCCGAACTAAATAACTCGCGACAAAATCGTGGACACCCATGTCAAAGAATAAGACAAGAGTTGTTGAAAAAATTGTCTATTTTCACTCAAATATGAATACACTGTTAACCGGTTTCGGTGAATAAACCATCTTCAGTAACAGCTTTACAGAGAGGTGAACTGATAGAGACGCCAAAAGCGAAAGGTTGAATACAAGTGAGTCTCGAGCACTGTTCTGTATACAATATACTTGTAAGTCCCGTAACTATACTACAACTAAAGCATGGTACCTATTGAGTTTCTTCGTTTGAGTAGGTGACCAGAGGGTCAGTCGGTAACTAGCTGAAATGAAGCTGCGCATGATCCCTGATCACCATCACTAATATTGATTCAATACACATTTAACAGTGAAATATTACTACTTCGGCCGCATATTAAGAGCGTTTCAGCAATTTTAAAAGCATCTGACCAGCTTGACCGTGATCCTGATGCTTAATGTAGCTCTCCCTCACTCTCTCCAAAGTCCCATCTTACTCTCACAGGAACCGCTGTTGTAGTCACACAACCACCCTTCATTCCCTTCATTTTAAAGACAGTATACTCGTACTTTGGTGTTTCTCATTTACTCGAACCTCTCCTTCAGCCACTCCGTTCCCAACAGTCTTCAAGGAGGTGATTGAAGTATTGAATATCCATAAGACACGTAACACACCACTTACAGAGTGATGAAAAGGTTGAAAGCTTCAATCGAGCACTGTGGGAAATCTTGTCCAAGATTACAGATAACCAACCACCAGAGAGACTGGGATGAGAAATTTTCACTTGCATTGTTCGCGTACTGAAGGACAAAGCAAGCGACAACTGGATTTTCTCCTGCTCGGAAAGTTAGGCCAAGATATCAGTCTCCCGCTCCATATACTGTACTGCACCCCCCCAGATGGAAACAGCAAAGTGGAGTTTGCTTGGAGAAGGAGATGACCAAAGTCTATGATTTTGCTCGGCAAAAGTTGCAAATAGCAGCAGCAATATCGAAAAAACGATACGATGTGAAATGCAAAGATCCTACGTTCAAAGTAATAGTAAGTCGCCGCCCCTTAGCTGGATTCTCCCTGGAGTGGGCCTGCGAAGTCATAAGTAATCCCACAGAACACACCCAAAATTATTGCAGCCAATTCTACACTACTGAAGTGTCGCAACTATCGATTTTAACGTTTTCAAAAAGAAATTAATTTTCTGCTAAGAAAATCTTGAAAAAGTTGTAGAAGAGAACAATTAATAGAAAGGTCTAGAAACAAAAATTTGATAATTTAATGAAAGTTTTGCCAAATGAGGGTTCCTTGCCGTTGGAAAAATCACTAAGCAAAGTCTTCCTGTTAGATTGTGTTCGAACAAATTTTGTAATAATTCATACTAAAAATTAAAAAGTCAAGAAAAGCAGCTCATCCATGAAATTGGAATCTTCTTCTTCGAACTCATCTGATGAATCGTCCTCTTTCAACATTAACATCATCCTCCTAATACCCACAGGATCTGACTACCGTTTGGGGACTGCTATGACACAAATACAGGGGAAATACACTGAATACATCTTCAATGCTCTTATTCAAACTTCCCCGTTTCGCCAGCTTGTGAGTTTTAGATTGATGTGTCCCGGTAACTTGTGAAGCAGTTGGATTGGACATTTTTCAGGAGCTGAGTGCTTGTCATCTCTCGTTATAGCGTTAAATCGTGGATTTTACGACTAATAACTCATGATTAAAAGTAATTTTGAGGCAGTAGTGAATATAAACAATGTCTCAGAGCCTTGCCATGACGTCTTTCAGTTGAGGTAGGCAATGACCAGGCGGAGGAACGTCAACGATCGTACGATTTAATATATTTCGTTTCCGTTCGACATCAGCTCATTTAAATTTTGAAGTTTATTGGAAAAACGTGTCAGTTCCAAATAATGGGACGAGTCGTTGGTTCATTTCCGTCCTTCCCGACCAATTTGCACAGTAGAAGTTTTTCACTGCCAATCGGCTACAGCGCTTCAGCTCTCGCCGCCGACCATTGGAAATAATGAATCATTAGCGGGCCATAGGCTATTACTGACCCCAAGTCATCAGTCAACAGCATGTTCTCCGCTACACTTTTTTTTTCAACAATTCATCGCATTCACCTTTCATACTCTCCTTGATTAATCTTCTCCGGAAACGGTATTAAAACCAGTCGGTGATTGAAGGAAGGTGGAAGGGGTGGGGGATGACATTTTGTTTGCAATAGATCACTCGGAAAAACCTTTTTCTGCTCCATTTTTCAACAACCCCCAGATAGCGCCTGGGGCCACAATGCTATTCTATAGTTGTTTCCATTCACGTTAACCAAGAGAAATATTTCCCTTCGATCCAACCGTCAACCTCATCAATCTTGTCCTACAAATGATAGCAAAATAAAACTAATGTAGAGGCGCATTCAAATTTACGATATTTGTTAAAATGGGTCAAGGTACGGTGAAGCAGGCAGTGGAACTTGAAACATTTTCATAGTCAGTTCCAAACACGTACGAATCACATCAAGCATCGACTTGACATCAATTCCATTACACACCAAATCATACATACGGTGATTGTGATTTTCTTCGAGCTCTGATCCCAAAAGCTCAGCCTTTCCCTTCATCAAGCCGAGATCCCCAACTAGATCGTTCAACAGTTTTCAGTCGTTTCAGAAACCCGGCTAGTTCACAAAACCCAAGTTACCAGGAAACGCGAAAAACTGCTGACCTCACCCATCTGCCATAGATTTGAGATTTTCCAATACACGTGGTTTTATTTGGCACGAAAGAAATGTATGACTGAGCAATTTTTAAAAAATAATACTTCAATGCTTCAATAATGGCTTTGTCCTTGTTTCTCCTGACTCTCAACATGAAATTCAAACTCATGTCGTGTTTTTTTGAAGCAAAATGAAATTAATGTGTGTAGAAATGACTCTTGTATTATGAAAAACATTCATTCAGATAAGACAGGAATCATTGTGCTTGATTACCACACTAAACACTTTTGTTCTCATGATCAATCTTCAAAAGTTGAAATTTCAGGTAAATCTTTATCTGAAATTGGTCAACTATAAATTATCTCCAGAACAACTTAACACTAAGATAATGATCCATTGGAATCGATCAAAGAAAACATGTTCCCCCCCCCCCCCCCCGACTCAAAATTTGTTGGTTTACGTTTCTGTCCGTCCGCCGTCCGCGGGACTTTGCCCAGTTACCGTTGTGCTAAAATTACGAAATTTGGTTTACGGATTAGGACCAACTCCACAATGATCCTCGAGGCTTTTCACATGCCTGGACTTCAACCGTGCCTGCGAGCGCTCAAGAGAAATACGATCAGTCCCGGACAAGTCGGGTTTCTGCTGACATGCTTTTCTTGAAGACCCTATAGAACACAGTTGCAATGCCCGGACTAGTCGGCTTTTACTTGCAACGTGTGGCCTACCTGAAAGGATGCAGAATCGATCAAAAAACGAAAATCGAATTTTTTGGACTAGTCGGGTTTCCTAAACGACTGATTCAATTTCAAGTGACATGGTGCAAAATTCCTCCTGAATCGGTACAGCTGTTCTCTAGTAGCGACAACAGGGGGTGTTATGGGGGTCACTGTTATCACTCCTTATCAGTCATATGACTGATAAGAGAACCGTCATCGTATAACGTCACATCATAGGTGTACCTATCTCCCATGGATACAGTACGTACGTATTCATACGTACGTATTCATGTTTGGAAGTATATATTTTGTAGTATCCACCTGATTCTTCCCGCCACAAGTGAACGGATTGGCTCCTGGCATTGGCTTGTATTTTGGATATCGAAGAAAAACGTTTACTTGACCAAACTGAACCCCCGTATCGGAACCAGGTCACTATCAACTAAATGACCACTCTATCGTAAAGCTTCATTGCGTGGTCTTCAATGACTATTTTGAAAATAAACCTAAATTACTGTTGCATTTTATAATCGACTCACTCTTTGACAGCCTGTCGATTAGACTCATCATCAAGCTCATCAAACTCTTCGGACCATGTGGAATTAAAACGATAGAAATAACAACACGGAATCTCCAAATTTGGCTGTTCAAGTCGAGTCCTGACTCACCTTCAGCAGTGAGTTCAGTCTAATAATACGGTATAAATACCTCAAGGCCGGATTGATACTTGAATTTTCATGGGAAGATTGGAAATACGGATCTCGACTTGAGGAGTCTTCGAAGGCATTTCCTTGATACTCTTAATACCGTTTATAAATCCCGCAGTGAGGGTAAGGTTACAAGAACAGGGGCGTATTACAACGTTCGTATGATTAGACTGTAGCCGATTTATTCGGAGTCTCAGTTAGTCGCTCATGTCTATTGAAAACACGAACCTGCTCTTCTTATGAAATCCGATTATTTTGGTTATGAAAGGAGTTGAGAAGTAGACAGTTATATTTGATTGGAGTGTAGACGTGCGAATGTTTTGGTAGGAGGAGATGTGTGGGAAGGAAACGGTAGGTTGAGCGGCAGTCGAAGTGGAGGAGCTGTACCCGAGGGAATTGAACCCAGTACCCATGAGATGGGATGCCGAACATGGTTTGGAGGAGAAGAGGGCGGTTGGGCATGTTTATAACACCATTACAAATCTACGGGTTCGAGAGCAATTCAACCTACCCCTCTCAGCCCTTCTGCCACAGCCTACTATCAATTCTTCCTTTCTCAAACAATTGCTCCTTCTGAACCGAAAGGTTACGTACAAAGGATCTCAGATTGAGACATCTTTTAAGGCATTCATGATCGAAGCTCATCAGTTTACCGAACAACAATGCGAAGACATCAATACTTCCCCGCGATAAAACAACTTCTTATCAACCCGTTGTGATCGGAAATAATTTAATTCACCTTCATCGTTTGGGGTGAAACAGTGCTCAACTTTCACAACTTGATTTAGAAAGTTACGCATTACCGGTATTACGATTCCCTGATGTTCCAGAGCAACAAAGGTTTATTCAGTCTTGAAGTGTTTCCACTGTCTGTTGTTCGGAAAGAGACATGATGTCGTTACCAAACTGGCCCGCTAACTTCCAATAAAGACACAAACTGCAATCGGTGGAGCTTCTTCGCCAAAAAACGATTTCCCCATTGGGAGCGAATTGACAAAATTGGTCATTTAGTGACTTATTGGTGGAGATGAACTGAACAATAGGTGTCCTCCAAAATCAAAGATACCACTTATATTTTGTGTTATAGGCGTTTCTGAACTGATCCACTCATGTACATCTACCAGGTTGTCTTTGTGGTGTCAAACAAATGCGATGCTTTTAAATATTTTAGAAAATGAACTTGGAGATGTTTGTAGAGATACAAACCCAATTTGAGAATGATCTGATTCATCTTTTCATTGATAATTTGATTTATGAGCATAAAACGTCGGATATTCTGAAAATATACAAAGCATTGCAACAGCGTCTTTTCATTTCTTTTCTGAAATCTCCGTTTGATGGTTTCGCTAAAAACGCCGCTACGAATGAATCTTCAAACGACCACTGAGTTTGTTGAGCAGCTTTAGGCGTCTCACAGTGTGTCGTTTGACGAATCTAGCTGGACAAAATTATTTTTCGTCCATTTTACATCTGTATCGACCAGTTAAGACATGTACTTATATCATGTACTTATATCTTATTGTACATGTACTGTATCAGGCATTCTGGGCGGTGATCATCTGCTGATGACTATGCTTTCTTGAAGAAAAAAGGTAGAAAACGGAAGTGGATTAATGGGGACCTCATTTACAATCCTCCAAAATAATGCAAACCGGAGATGTGCTTCTGAAATGTATATATCAGGTGTGCGCACCCAATGCAAAAAGTGCAAAGTTGGCCTCTGCACACAATATTTTGCAGTATTCCATAAATTGAAATTCTCAGTATAATCCATGTTTTGAATTTTTGACATTTTCATGTCTTTCATATGGCACATAACTCAAAAACTGTTACGAAAATGGACTACGAAAATTGTCCCAAATGAGTTTCTGACGATTTCCGCGTACAACCGAGTCGTTGCTAGGGGAATAGTACTTCTTCATTTGTCATCTGACGAAAACCGTTCACCATTCGTTGGAAACCTCTCGATTTATAGAACTAGAATTCCTCTCACTCGGTTGTCGCCCTTCGAAAAGCTGAGATACGCGCATGACTTGATACGAAGTTTGTTTGCACACAACATTATGGTCGTTAGGTGTCCCAAATGAGCGGTGTGTCGCCTGGGTACATAATATGTTATATATTATACGCAATTGCGTTACGAGTGCTTTGTGGTCGTAAACTTATTTTTGTTTTCTGTGTTTATAAGAGGTATATAATGGAGAAATGAAAATGTCTTCGATTGACAAACGGCGACATTTTCCGGGGGGAGGGGATGACATGAAAATGTCTCAATGTGTTGCAGACTCGTATGCAAGCGTTTACATTGGCGTTTTTTATTATTTAATATAGTTTTGATATTTCCTTCTAGTTCTGTTTAATGTGTTATAAATTTAAAATAATTGTGCTAAAGTAATTTACAATTTAACAACGGCTTGCCTGTGTTGTGTAAAATAAATAAATGAATAAAGATCAGTTATTTGGAACTGTACGACGATTTCATGGACCGATTTTTGGCCTTAGGGGAAGCAAAAATAACTTTTTTCCGAGAGGATTCAGGCGAAAAGGATATTTTCGTTACACTCTTTCTGCATTCTCAGTCAAAACACGAATGACGAATCCATTCAGAAACTCACCGTGAGACGAAATTCGTATCAAACAGAAAATAAAGGACGCGAGCGAGTGTGGAAGCAGAGAGAACGCGTAGTTGGACTGTCGGGTGACGGTAGAGAGTGAGAGAGTGTGAACGGTGGAAGGGCGGTAGGGCAACCGCCTCTTGTCAACATTTAGCTCCGCAAAGCAAACATCAAAGAGTCTCGGCTTATCTGGCCGCAACACTGTTCGTAGCATTGCTCTGCATATGGGAGTAAATTAAATGTTTACCGCAGCCTCCGCGGGATTCGTGTCTTGGCAACCGATTAGAGCTCGAAGTAATCGGGGTGATTCGCAGTTTGGTTACAGATCACGGTGCGCCAGATGAGACTCGCTCTCGCGTAATCGTGGATTCCAATTATCGATAAATTAGATCAAACTGATGTCATTCACGGGGGCAGCCCTCGCATCGCCACTCTCCGCTGCCACTGAATTAGTTAACAGACTTGAGTTAGAAACCAACAATTAAATCTATGCAGAATGCATTTAAAGACCAAACCCCGAGAATGGCGCTTTCAGTTTGTCATTGTCAATGATGAATCATTGGAATCTACCAAGAAACAAAATTGTTAACCCTCCTCATAGTCCAGGCAACGAAAGCTCAACAACTCTGCAAATTATCGACACAACGGTCTATTATCTTCTCCGTGCAGATCACCCTCCTGTCTAGATCCCTCAATGGTAGATTATCATCAATTATTATGAAGTAGGGTAAATTACTAATAAAAATTATAATTAATTATTAGTAATTATTGTTATTTAACTCGATATATGAAAACCATGTGCTGTTCGAATCATCTGAGCCAGTATGAACATTGACCCGACAGGCTGCCTTTCGATTCACTCTCATGTTGACGATTTTCGATCTGCTCCAACTTTGAACCTTCATTGTGAACGAACAACCCTCATTGTGGTCGTACAAAGCTCCGGATGATCATAACAATTTTAAAAATTAAACTCCTCTTAACTGTGAACTGAAAATTATACAGTTCAGTTTGAATTTTTCGAGATATAAAATTAGGATGGACGGACGAATTTTTTGAATCGTCTAAATAGCACAGAAACTCATTTTTTAGAAAGTTTGAAAGAAAATTTGACTGGAATTTGTCTCAGACAAAGAGCCTTGTCCACCTCCAGAGAGTACTATAGTACGATAAGAAGAGTCGATATCACGAGTATCAAACGGCATCTCAATCTTATCAGCAATACATTTAATGAGGTCACGGGTGTTTCCATTACCGGTTACAGGGATTCCTTTGCTGACAACAGTGGACTCCAAACTAGGTAATTGGATCCAAGTCATTAATTTTTGCACTCAGTACATCAACAGCCTTACTGCCAGATCCTCCCTCTGAAGAGCTTGATTTCTATTCTAAACATCCACACTCAACATTCCAGAGTATACATGAGACAAGTCAGGTCACAGCGGTGGGGGTACATGAAGATGTAGATCAGGCCATCAAGCTTTTGGGCTGGTGTAAGCGTTTCTCTACCAAATTTGTGTTGTGGTGGGTAGTTTCTCGTCTCTATCGTTAATTAAAGCAGTCCCTCTAGGTTTCATGAAAATTAATAAGGTTAGCCTATTTTTACAGAACAATTTCTTGGAGATGGTATGAAGATTTTCTTTAGCAGAACAACGTATAAATTCTCTAATTCACACGCAGATAACCTCGTTTTATTATCAGGATGACTGATGATTGGGATCTCTCATCCATAAAAGAGGTTTCCTCTTGGGTAAGGATTTAAAATACGTGATTTTGGTCGTCCAGCCCCCAACGAAACAAACCAGAACATAATGAGTGGAAGACTCGAACCAAAGTTCCTCCGGGGTGCCCTAAATCTAGAAACAATGTTAGCCAAGATATAATAAAAGAGAGTTGCTATAAGAGAGAGAGCTTGATCCTCTGGTTGGTCGGAAGGCTGGTTGAGAGGGGTTGGAGCAAGCGGTTGAAAAGTTCAAGTGATGTAAATGATCCAGGAGGAGCCGCTTGAACTTTGAAACGACGTATGTTATTCGAGAAGTTTGGGCAGGAGATTAAGTTTCAAACAATTTTTAATGATGAACTATGAGGACTGGGTTTTATGAGGTTTTGCGAATCGAAAACCAGAGGGAAACCCTTCAAAGAGGTTTCCGCCTCTACAAAATTACAGACCCTTTGGGGGGATTTAGGACACTGAATGAGCCATAGTCTACCCGCCTCTCAGAACGTTGAATGAATAACTTTCATGAGTAGTTTCTTTCAAAATCGGTCTTCTTTCATTTTACACCATTTAGGAGGAGGCTTAGTACCATTGCGAACTCCTGCCATGTGGGCGGGCAGTGTGTACCGGATACATTGTGTGGGTGGGGGGTGTGAGGGGATCCATATAGTTAATTAAAGATTTAGTAGCGTCCGTAAATGCTAGTATTAGAATTACCCGCAAACTAATATTAGAATTACAATCAAAATATGTATGTGGAATTCAATAGTTCACTGCCATTTCCGCAGAGCTTTCTCTACGTCAGTGCTTCCACAACTGCATGCAATATCTTTGAAACCCCAATTGTTTCGAACTACAACTACCAAATCAACTCAAATTCGAACTAGACAAGGGATGAGTGTACATGTTACCGGAAAAACCCGATTTTAGGACAAACTAGTTAGGACTAGGATGATCTTGTTTAACCTGACCACCCTAGGATAAACTAGTTTGGCCTTATTGATTACAGGCTGAACTTGTTTGGCCGGGTGGCGTTAGGCTAAACCAGATTTGCCTGCTTTAAACCAGGCCAAACTGGTGTGTTCAAACTATTACTAGAGTATCATAAAAAGTTTAAGGGTAATGAATAATTAACATCTCGATATTCTGAGGAACAAAACTAAACGTATCTAGGGACGCGGGAGCGTATCGCTTGCCAAGAAAATCGAAGCCCTGAAAACCGAAGCGACTGAGACACTGATTACGCGACGGAACAAGTTGGTGTTTTCACCCTACCATAGCTTGGCCTCCTGAGTGTGTCGGGAGTTGATTTTTGTACACCAACTCTAAAGGTACACGTGAGGACGTGAACCGAATTTCAACTCTCGGGACCAGATGAACAAGCCTGAATTGGAGCATAAATTCACTGTAGTTGTACCACCACTCGTGACCACCAGTAATACTTATATAATTCTTAGACGCCTTGGTTTTGCGATGCAAGCCAGCCTGAAAAGGCTCATTACTTTACTGTTGTACCACCACTAAGTACCCCAATCCTGTAGGGTTTCATGATGAGGGATTCAACAGTATTTGACCTCAAAAAGATGAACAGAGTCTACAAGGAACCACATCTCACATTTTGCATTTTGCAGCTTATTTGATTCAATTTTGTTTCTGTAATTCAATTATTGAAACTCTTATCATCGAATAGCACACGTCCGAGTTGCACACATGATGAGTGTGGAGGAGGGTAAAATACCTTCCACCCATTGCCCACCCACTTGGTGGACTGGTGTCTCTTCTCCCAAATATATTTTGAGGAGGTACTCGTATCTTTGATATTCTCCGAGAATTTTGTATCCTACTGTCATCATGAGTCCTGCCTCTGCCTGATGTCTCCTGTGAAAGGACGAAGGGTGCGGAGAGTTGCAAGGAAGGGACCATTCGGCTTTTCTCTTATGACTCTCGTCCCTCAGAGGTCCTAAGTCATTGGGACTCCGGGGGAGTCACGGTCGATCGACTTCCGTCCGTTGGAACAACTGTTTTCCCGAAGTGTGACGGATTTCTCGCTTCCTCGAGCCGCCTCTTTCGCTGAGGATAGAAGTCAAGGTTTTAGATGAGGTGATAGATCGTATGAGTCGGTCCCTGAAGAATCAGCGTTGATTATCTTGATGGTTGTTCTCTCCCCCTTTTACTGCTGACGGGGATAAGACGTGATCCCCGAATTCTCCTTTTTTTGGTGTCACAAATGGGACCGGGCACCTTTTCGTGGACCCGTGTGCTAATTTTCAGCTCAGAAATACGAGTAATTAAGTGGGGATTCGGTCAACATGAGTCTCATCCCACTATTCGGTCCCCTCCCTTATTTCACTCACGTAATTGAAGCCTTTTGGGATGAAAGGGCCTAAATGCCATTTCCGTAGTTCCTGAGATTATCCTCTAGTTACTCATGAATTCCCAAAATGAAACAGTCTGACACGTGAAACATCCTCAATTTTTTTTTTTTTTTTTCTAAGCTGAACACGGTCTTGAAATCAGAATTTTGATATCTTATCCCGTTCTCAAACTGGAGCACTTTGAAGATGAAGAAACGTGGTTGTTACTTGAGATGTTCTTCCTGGTTCATTTGCTCTAATCTGGTAACGGAGTGAGATATCGCCATTCTGACTTCACCATCGTGTTCAGCGTTGACAATTCTGTAAACTGAGGTGTTACTCGACGAAAAAGGATACAAAGTTTGTTAGAAAACCAGTAAAATGGACATAAAACCAGTTATTTCTTCGAAAACTCGCTTTACTAGTCATGCTGCATGACTGTGAATTTTTTTTATCTTGTCTCAGTGATTCATAATTTGTATACATAATTTTGTATGCCCTCTTGTGTGTTCCATCATTGTGCGGAAGTGACCTATTTGTTTAGTTCCATTTTGGCTGCTGTAAGATTGCAATACCTAACACTATTCAAATACCTACATTTTTCCATTCGTGTTGATATTTGTATGTTATTCCAACTCTCAGCATTGCATTGTATTCTAGCGAAATTATTCATCATCTTCATAACATATTCGTGATGGATTTTTTTTTTTAAATATAAAGATGTAAAATTAAACATATTAACTTAAATGTTGTGTTTGAGTTTATGTGCCCCAGTTTTTCAAAAATATGTCATTGGAACGCAGAGATGTTTTTGATAACCCGGAAAATAATTTGATAATACTTCCGGACGCTGGAGGACGAGAACGGATGAAGAGTTTGATTGGTTCTCCATTTGAGGGTGGTTGAGGTCTGGACAGGCATTATTGAAGGCATTCTTGGAAAGGTCTACTCAAAAATTCACTTTGACTTCACTCCCGCAGTCAGATTGATAGGATTTGAGCTTCCTCTCCAATCCCTAGAATATGTAATAAATTACAGCCGTCGGATTCGAAATCACGTGAATTCCAGAGGCTCGACGGAGCAATTCTTGGATTCCTCGTTTTCTTTTCTCTTCATTCCAGTCCGCTTTCCTACGTGTTTTTTCTATATAAAGGGCGTAACGCTGAGTACAACAAAAGGGATGAGTCGAGATGGGATCAGGGACTGACCTAGAAGCAGCTGTGTCCGATGAAGGGGTGACAGTTCTGCCGGTTGAGTGTGAGATAAAGTGAGCTAATAAAGTCCTATCTTCGTTAATAGCCCCTCTTTCCAGGCTACTAACCCTCACGACCACTCCCCCTTTATAACCACGTCATCAACCCTTTTATTGCTCTTGTTCCTATTTTTGTTTTCTCAATAGGTGCAGGATACACCAACTTTTTGTACTTGCCCGAACTGGCCCTGGAAATATTTTGCTAGAAAAACCTTTGTTTCAGAGACAAGGGTGAGACGTCGAGGGTTGTCAAACTGGAGGGGCAAAGACAACTCTAGTTGTTACTCCTTCTTAGTTATGAAAAGATATGTTTTTGAAAGTTTGAAGTATGACACGACTTATCAGCTGGGCCCTTAACGTTCTAGTATTATATTATCAATGTCGAGAGCTCCCATTTTCCTGGAGGACACCCTTTATTTGAACTAATACTCTGATTTTAGAGTGTTGTGACGAAGTATTTTGGACGTTTCACGACATCCGAATTGAGGAACGCTGCACATCTTTCCACAACAATCTTTTATTTTAATGGACCGCTGTTGTGTATTCAATATCCTAGTAAGTCCCACCGCTATACGAAATACGACAAAAAACCTCGGGAGGTTGAGCGGAATTTATACGAAGAGGGTGTACAAAAACTGCTCCCCAGACTTCAAATATTGACCTCAAAGGCGATTATGTAGTGAAATAATGACATGTTTTGACACGTATCTTGTACATTTCATTTAAATAATATTTAAATGAAATGTACAAGATACGTGTCAAAACATGTCATTATTTCACTACATAATCGCCATTTTTATTATATCCATTTTTCAATTTTTAACACAAGTTGTAATCTCACCTTCTGGACGTCCCTAGTAACTGAAGACAGACAACATTACCTGATCAAGACGAGTTGCTCATTGTTTGCATACAGACCACATCAACGAGAGCAAAATTGAATGTAGTTGCTAGGTTCAGTTGCACATTTCCTATATTCACACTTTTGCTTAAAATGGGCCTTAGTACCTTACCTTCATGCACACTCTTCAAGTCTGACGAATTCCGAAATATTAGTTTACACTTACCACAATATTAAATCCAGCCACATTCCAACACTCATGAGTGACTCATGAAGAAATTTCTTAGTGACAATTAGTAATTACAAACCAATAATAAAGACACTTAAATGGACATGGTTATGTTTGATGGGCCGTCCCAACCATGGCCATTTAAGTGTCTTTATGTAATTACTAATTGTCACTAATTATGGATGTTGAATGCGATGGACCAGAATACCAATCCAATACACAACCATTCGCATAAGTAAATTCTTTACGTAAATTAAGTGAAAACTTCGTTCACAAGGCCTCGAGTCCGATCGTGAAGTGGAGTACATGAGACTGCCTTACTATGCCTTTACTCCCATTTAATGATCCATGAGTCACTTGGCACAACAGAAAACGCAGGTATCCAGGGAAGGAAGCAATATGTCCAGGAGATCACTACTTTCTAAGGGGTTGTTTCGGAGCGGTTTTTACCCTGATCCGGACCGAGCAAAGGGCCCTTCTTTCAAAGCAAGCTGAATAGAAATATAAATGAGGGTGAGGACGGAGAAGTGAAGGTGAATAGTCACGGTCATTCACATGGTTTGGACCGTAAAGTACCACTCATACCGTACACTTAATGACACTAGAATGTGCCGCATTGTCTGTATATTTTAGGGTAAAAACCAGGGTTGGCAAAAAACATTAAAAAAAAAAAAAAGAACAAAAATACTCGAACGGCAGACTCGATGTTTCGTCACTCATAATGTTTACTACTATTGAGTGATTTATGGGTACAGCAGTATCAAAAGTGTTTTGAAGCAATCGGATCAATTTCTTTGGAACGCTGTTGAATCGGTAATGTAGGAAGCGTTCGGGGGAAATCAAGCAATTTGGGAAATGTTAGAGAAGAATCGTGTAGTTTCGGAAAAATTTGGGACAATCCAAACCATACTGGAAGTGTTTGGGACGAATCGAGTCATGTCGGAAGAAATCGGGCCATGTCGTAATAAAACATGTATACATGTTATACATAGCATTTCCAAGTCAAATTCAAGATTTTCAAGTGAGAATAAAGCAGAGATATAAACCATATAATATATGGTTTATATCTCTGCTGACTTCCATTACAATTTACAATTACAATTTTTTGTAAGCAGTGTTATTCTGATAAGTAAGAGGTTGTTGTATTAATTGATTGGATTGTTGGGGCCCAACAACTTTTGTTTCTTATCCACCAGAGAGAGCCTCTCAGTTATTCTTTTCTAATGAATATATTATATTGGAAACAAATTACTGAGAGGCTCTCTCTGGTGGATAAGAAACAAAATTTGTTGGGCCCCAACAATCCAATCAATTAATACAACAACCTCTTACGTATCAGAACACTGCTTACAAAAACTTTTAATGGAAGTCATTGCCAGCTATAGCGTCAGGAAGCATCATCACCATGTCCATGCGTAATTGGCACAATCTGTGTTATTAACAGTGGAGAATCTTGAATTTGGTTTGGGAAATCTTGAATTTGGTTGGAAATGCTATTATACAGGGTGCGGAAGAGCCGATTGACGAGTTGCTCGGGTTATGGAGGGGGCAGGTAGGTGCATAAAAGGTTTTCTGTTCCTTAGGGTCTGTCGTTTTTAGATGATTTGGACAGGCATGCATCGTGGTTTTGCCGTTTGTACGTTTTACAAAAATAACCATTCTGTGATCGAGATCCAGCAGGCGTTTCGGCGCCATTTTAACGTTCCTCGTCACCTCCATGAAAGACAACTCCAGCCACAGTTTGGTGCGCTGTGCTTCAATTTGAAGTGATAGGCCCTTACTTTTTTGAGGAGGAAAATGACACTGTCACAGTAAGTTCCCAGCGGTATTGATGTTGGAAACCTTCCTACAGCCTGAATTGGAAGAACTTGCTGAAGAACACGATCTGGGTGACATCTGGTTCCAGTAGGATGGGGCAATAGCCCACACAGCTCGAATTTCATTAGCTGTTTTGAGATTTTCCCGGGGCGACTGGTCTCACTAAGAGGATTCGTGGAGTGGCCAGCGCGCTCACCTGATTTGAGCATCTGCGACTTCTTTCTTTAGGGCTACCTTAAAGATGAGGTCTTTAAACATTGTCCACTCACTTCGCCACAACTCAAGCAGCGAATAACCAAAGAAATCCGGGCCATACCGATCGGTATATCCAAAAAGCAATCAAAAACTTCCGAAATTGACAACATCATTGTATTGCTGCCGACGGCCGCCATCTTAGCGATATTTTCTCAAAGTCTTGAGTACCATGTACGATACATACACATTCATACCGCCGGGGTATTTGGGGGTTATAGGAGGTGGTGAGAAACTCGTTCTCTGTTCTGCCAAGCTTTCGGTTATAATTAACCATCCTCAGTGCATCCCAACGTAAAGTTCGTGGCTGCGTACAGTTTCTGACTTCGGGTCCGCTCGCCAGGCTCAAAATAAACTCTTGTTTCCCCAGGTAAGTACGAGTAGGGTCCATTAGGTAGGTTAGGTCGACGCCGTCAGGCTTTATGTAGATGCATCGATTGGGTAATATACTAGTAAGAGTCACGCCAAACCCAGCTCACTTCAACGTCAACCCCTTCATATTTGATTCAAAATTTACGTAATTCTGTACAAATTCAACTTAAATTCTCTCCCCACCCCAAGCCTCAACCAAGCATAAAGCTTCCTGCCTTGAACCAACAGTAATCTTCCTACCAGTATATCACCCAATCGATGCATCTACATAATCCTGACTGCGGGGACCTAACCTACCTAATGGAACATACTCGTACTTACCTGGCAAAACGAGAAATTACTATGAACCTGGCGAGCGGACCCGAAGTCCTGGGAAAAATTGCGTAGCCGTGAACTGTACGTTGAGATGCCTTGAGCTTCCAGGTTCTCCACTTCGTGAAACTCCTGTTCGTGTCTAAGGTTCTGGTTTCGTTCCTTAAAGCATTGCCCAATTGATGAGCAAGTTGTTTTTGAGCTGGGGTTTTAGTCCTCAGGAACAAACATTATATTATAATTTCGTGGAAGAATTTTCCTTAATATTCTTTGAACAAAAGTGAAGTTTTATTTAACCTAGCAGTCGAGTTCTTCCTCTCTCTTTGGTTTTGCATAGAACCTGAGAGTATACCGTTGCTTCTGAATGATTAATATGCATAATGATATTATGATATAATAATGGATAATGTTTACAGTAGCGAAGAAAAGCATTGTATCTGCAAACACGTTTCCAGTTTTACAAGGCTTTGTACGCGTCGCGACGTTGGCAACAAATAGTAAGAGAAGGTACGTACCACCAAACATTCGCAATTACCTCCTTTCCGTAGACACGAAAACTATCTCACAACAAGAAACTCAATAGCTCAAAACCATGAAACCTTGGATGTACTTATACTAAGACTCGAATTTGTGAGGTATATTCCATGGAGAAGATGACATGGTTGGCGCCTCCCATAACGTAAGTCTTTGGTATTTTGAAATTCTCAATCGATTTTTGAACCAACAGACGATGAGGAAGATACCATTGGCACCACTGGATTTTGGCAATTTCAATCGCTTTTCGAACCAACATAAGTCGACAAGTCAAAACGTTCAACACCGCCTCTAGTGACAGTAAAGAGGAAGGTTACTTCGAAAAATTGTCTTTCGGTGCATTATGCTGCTGACCTGGAAATTTGTTCAATCTCAATAGAGAAAGGGAGGGGGTGATTATCTACGTCGAAAGAGAATATCTATGTCAAACTAATATTTCGGAGGTCGGCCATTACTTCGAAGCAAACCATTCCTGAGTAAAAGTTATGTCTGCTAATGGATTAGGACTATAACACAGGTTCACGTTCAAGCTATGACTCCAAATTCTTTGGTGCCCATCAGAAGGATAAAAGTTCCCATCATCACCTCCCTCTCCACCTCTTCGTGATATTCCTTCCACAGGTTCCGTCTGAACCTTTTCCTGCTGCTGCCGGCTTCCCCGGCCATCACTCGGGTTCACCTCATTGTGTTGGAAACGGACACAATCCGCCGGAGAACTAAGTGAAGTCCCCCGCATTGTCTGAACTCACCTTTTGTTTCAAGTCGCCTTCGCCACCTAAGGGTCGAAACAAGACTGGAAAGCTATTGTGCTTCTCCACAAAACGGTTGTGAGTTAGTGGGAGGGCGGGAGGGGAAGCAAATTTTCATTCGGGAAGTCGACTTTTGAACGATGACTTCGGAACGATTTCGGCGGTTCCGCGCAACGGTTTGAAAAGACAGCACTTGAGAGGATGAACAAGAGTGACAGGACGGTCAGACAGTCGTCTCTCTGTAGTTTGTAGGACTTTTTTCGTAGTGGTGTCTCAGTTGATAGGAACAACCTTCCAAATACATTATGAACCAATACAAGTCGAAGCTCTGACCCACATAAACGATGAGAAATAACAATAAACTCTACCACAGCAGCACTTGCAAGCTGGCAGTTTGGTTCCACTGAGTTCCTTGGTAATATTTGTGTTCAATCGATAAGGTAAACTGGTGCTACTATAAGCAGTTATTTATGCTACTGTAAGTAGTCGATAAGTAATTGAAGACACGAGTAGAAGAAGGTGCTATGTAACATTTTTTCAAAAATTCGTGTGGTAGCGCAGAGAATCCTTAGAATATTAGTTTATTTGCATCAGTGCATGATTGACTATACCCTTAGCAACAACTTGGAGAAGAAAAAAACAAACAATTGCGAACCAAACAAAAATGGCAAGTATGCAAACTTCAAACTTCAAACTCACTTTTCTCGACATTTTACTTTTGTACATAGCACCTTCATCCACTTGTGTCTTCAATTATTTACATAAATTATTGATGATAATTTATTCGTAAATCATGTATTTATTATAATTCATGGGCCTTCACTTGTACCTAACTTGGCAATAATTTTTCATATGAAGTTCCTAGCGCCAAATATTCAAAAAAAATTCTTTCTGTGGAAACTTCAAGTATCTCAGGACAAGCAACTCCATACCACAAAACATGTGTTGTTGAATTAGCCCATGGGGCAACGAATTGGCCAGAAGTTCCTCCGATTGAATCACACTCTAGTTGAATCCCCTCACTTTGAAGTCCTGGTCGAACAACGCTCCGAATGGTCTTAGAAAATGCTCTTCACCGCTTCATCTGAAATGTCCTAAATATGAGGTTTTGGAAAATTTCAAACCCACCTCGAAATTTACACTCCTTTCTATGGAGTTTGGGTTATGAAATGCTTCAAGAATCATCGTCTGCATGGTCCAAGACCACATCCAGAATTTCGCATTTCGGCAGGTTGGCCGCCGTTAGCAGTTCTCTGACCCATTCAACTTCACACCTGATTAGGCGCCAGTGGGTCGGACGGAGTGAGCCATCTGTTGTCTTGTCTGATATGTCTGCTTGTAGCGTGAGCATATATGAAGAGGGTACCGTTCAATACTTAGGATTTTCAAATGGCAATCACTTTACAGAATAGGCGGCCAATCTGTCGCCCCCACTCAGGATACGCTCATGTCGCAGAGCGATCGATGTGCGACAAGTAATATTTTTAAAAGCACCGCGCAACTCCAAATTCATTTGATGAAATCCAGAGTAGAATCACCAAAAACTCGACCGAGCTTCTACCAAATCACCTCCACAAACACCGTACATCCAAACGGAGCCATCGTATTACCAAGATCGACGCGATTCTTCCGAATCGTCACGAAAACTAGCGACACGTCCGCAGGCCATCTCCTCCAATCAATCCGCGAGGGGGAGCGAGCAATACCGAATCAGAGGCGCGCCGAATCCCGAAGGCCATTTGGCTTGACATGGAAATCAATGCGGAATCCCTCAAGATAAATGCGGGCACCCGGAGTCGGAGGATGCGACCGCGAGGCACCCAGTAGATGAATCACGGAGGACTTGCCTATCGTCTCATGTGTCACTTGAAGCCGAGCGACTCTCATTACCGGCACAAACGTCTCAACTGCGTTCCTACGAAAGTTGGGTTGAGCCTGCGATTCGTCGGACAACACTTGGAAATGAGGGATTTGGGAGGGCTGCCAATTCAAGTCAGACATTTCAGTTAATTTTGACATCGTAACGGGTGAAACGACTCTCATAAACAGTTCTGGTCTCTGATGAACAGCGAAGAACCACGGTGAAGTGTGAGAGTTTGATTTCAAGTCCCACTTTACGTCAGGAACTATGCATGAAAACAAAAAGTGTGTTTCCTCCAATTTCAGTTTTAGTTTAATTATTGATCAACATGAACCTTGCGAATCGACCAAGAAATAAAAGTGTAACCCGCAAATCGTAGGATTTTACGTAGTATCAGGAAAACGAATTTAACCCTAGACTACACGGGTGTTTTTTCACCAAGGGATACACGGCGATACAGTGTCCAACACCCCAGTACCCGTTTCTCCTCATGACATTTTTTTAGCTCAACCACAAGCCAAAAAAAGATTTTCCTCTCATTTGAGAGGGCTTAACGAGTCAAACGAAAAAAGAATGAACGATTTCTAACGATTCCTCGATTTATTGCAACATTTTGAAACACCCGACTTAGGCTGAAAAAAATCATTAATTACTGTTTATTAAAATTAGTCATAGGTAATTCCCGTTAGAAAAAGTTTACGCGAGAAAAATCTTTTAAAACGCTAACTAGACATTAGGAACTAACGTTAGAGAAAGAGAGAACATCGAAAAGTACATTAGAGTCCTCACCGAAGTTTGTTCGATCTCCTGAATTTTATTCTAGGTGTATAGGAGTTTAGCGTAGTCTCTTTATTCTCTGCTGACTGATTTTTAATTAAAAAAAACTAAAAAAAAAAAATGAATTCATCTTAGCTAAGAAAACTATTGACCCATTCACCCCGTAGATTCAATGCACGAGTTTTACCTACCCCAACTCGATTGTTTTGTGATTCCTGCATGTAGACAACCCACGTATAGCATTGAATGACCAAAAGACGAAGAAGGTTCCAACTCGTAAGACGACCAAGCAGAAGACGACCAGTAGCTGAAAAACAGGACAGACAAACAGACGGACACCAAATTCAAAGTCGGCATGGTTCGACTCCATTTCACGCGAAACGAATAACTGTAGGAAATTTTTCGAAAATACCCCAGGAACACGAAAATCGTATCTAAATTTAGTTATATAGATTTAGAACAGTGATCTCGACAGAAGATAATGAAATTGTGGAAAAATGTGCCCCATTTTATTTTGTATTTTCTCTCCAAGAAAGAAGCGGTGTTGTAATTCGCTGTGTGGCTAACTTTCAATGTACTTACTTTTGTTAGTGTAAATCTATTCAATAGGACGAAGTTACTATGACCATTCACTTTCAAATGAGGGGTAACTTTATCTTGTTGGAGTGGTCTCACTGCCTACGGAGAGACTGAACAAGTTGTTCACAACAAGTTTAACGAAACAAGACTTCTCGGTGGTTATTCTACCGTCTGGTGATGTATGTACAAATGGTAATAAGTTTCCCACTTGTAATACGGAATGTGAGATATTGCTGAGGGGAAAAAATGTATTACAAAATTCCCTGACTGCGTCTTTACGTTCGGGGCTTCGGGAAGAAACCAACGAAACATATCCTCAGAGGGTCGTAAATGTGTTTCATTACACACATGTTTGATCTCGGAGAGATTAGGTGGCCGCGGGAGAGTAGTGAAATAGGAGTGGAGGGGGTGTAGTAGCGTGAGCAGGGGAGTGGGGGTAAGAAAAGCTAATATTCTGAAGGGTTACTGGCGGTTCTAATAAAGTGGTAGATGAGTTGGAGGACCCTCAACGGGATAACCCTACTCCAACCTCACCGCCTCGTTCTCCATCTTCTTCTGTGGGGATTAGAAAGAGAAAGAAACCCGTGGAGGAGGAAAACGAAGTGAGTGGGAGTGAGACGGAGGCACCGACCTGTGTGAGCGGTTCTTGTGTGTTTCTTAGGGTTTGTGTGTATGTATTAGATGGTGGGTGGGAGTGGGAAAGAAGCTAGAGAAAGGAGTTTTGTCCCTTCTAACTAGATTCCGTTCATTCTCTTTGTGACTAAGCTTGAAGCCGCCCCCTAAGAAAACAACTGCACCGTCTCGATCCACGGAGTCCGTTGAGAGTTCGGGTTGCAATTAAACCCAATAACCGCCGATCAAGCGTGGACTGGAGTTCATTGTACGAGAGAATGGGAGGACCAGAAACGGCATAATGAAATGCATTCATGTTCAAGTCCCATGAGATAATTTGTGCACACGTGAAACTACCCACTGGCCGGTTGATACCTTCCAATGGGGAATTCGCGTCAATTGTTGTTAAGATTCCGAATATCATCCTCTCGTTGTATAGTACAACCGTAGAGTAACGTGTATTGCCAGCGATATGCAGCTTCCAGTGGTGGCGCGCACCTCACAGGTGTCATGATTTTTAAATTAATATACCAAAGTTGGCAACCATGGTTTGACGCACTCTCTGGCTCAGTAGCTTCCTAAAATCTCTTTCCCTCAAGGTCAGTAGCGCTTTAGACATTGTCCGATCACGTCAGTCTGCGTGGTACCTCGTTTCGCCCCACAGGTGCTACACCACAAGTTTATCCGATTTAAAATTTTTGCGATTTTCTTCTTCCTTCTTGGTGCCCATGTTCTATGTGTATGCGGTAGAGTTTATTTGAAAGCCGAATGACGTGGAGGAGAAGTAGGTACCTCACTAGGTTGATGATTAGTAGTGAGAATGAAGTAGGTAACACCTGGTAGGTGTGCGCCACTATTCATGCCATTTTCATGCTTTATTTGCTGTATAAATCACTCACGCTCTGAATTTGACCTTTCCAACCCGCAAGACGTTAAGTAGATTGCAGGGTGCTCTATTTGATATTGCTTCCCGAGACTGACAGAGAAGATGACGTTGAAGAACGGCTTGAAGATAACTTGAAGATATAACCTACTACTTGTAGTACCTACGTAAGCATTTTGTTCATGTGTTTGGGACTTGTTTCGAAATTTTGTAGGTAGGTAGGTGCTTACGTTCGGAAATTCATCCAAGTATTTTCAAGTTTTCATTTCTATCAATTTCGAGATAGTATTTCCCAAATTTTCAAAGTATTCCTGAAATAACTCAACAAAAATCACGTTCGGGAAATTATTTTATTGTTAAAAATATATAATAAAGCCCGTTGTTCACATATTTCGACGTTTTTCACTCATTCCCTCACAGTGTGACGCAATTTGTCGACTTGATTATTTTTTCTTGATGAAAAAAAGAGCCTGCACCTCTGAGGTGTAGTGCCACTATTGATGTATAGGGTCACCATATCACCATGATGAGAAAACTTCAAAAACGCCGGGCACAGATTGAATGAATAGAGTGAATGAGAGGGGGTCGCATGACGTCACAAACAGGACGAAACTCCCGGTAGGGGCGCTGACATCGCTGGGCTTCAGAGAGGCACTGTCCAAGTGGCAGCACTGATTGAAAGTGGTTATACAGCTCGCGTCACTGTAAACTTCGCATTGTTTATTATTGTTGTCGATTTGTTTTCCTCGATCGCCTTTTTATTTCATTCGATCTTGAAATTCTCGCCAAACAACTGAAACAACGACTGCCTAACGATGGTTTTGAAGTAAGGATGATCGAAAATATCCCTTTTATCGATACTTTCATACTTTCGTTGATTTCATTAAAAAAAGTTCTGATTTTCACTCTTCTGAAACCAGAGGATCAACGACTGACGGTAAGTGTTCTACTGGGCGAACGAACGAACGAAATTCGGGGACCTTCAGTATTCGTTCGCTGTTTGGGCAGAACAGGTAATCTAGGACAGGCACTAACAAAACCTTTCCCGAGTCTTAACGATTTCCGCACTCCTTAATGAAACACTTGCTTTTTCCGCTTGACGTAATTATTCAGTAGTGAAAACAAACGGAAAACACCAAATACTTATTAGATTGTAGACGGGCTGAATCTGGCCACTCTAAGAGGGGTTTCGGGAAGTATTAGTAGGAGAACAATTACCCATATATTACAAAAATGAAACTGTCCGACAAGTGACACCTCATTTTCAAGGTGTTTTTTATGCTGAACACAATTTTCGAAGTGAGAATTGCAATATCTTATTCCGTTCTAAAACTGGGACACTTTGAAGATGAAAAAACGTGGTTGTTACTTGAGATGTTCTTCACATTTCATCTGCTCTAATCTGGTAACCGAATGAGATATCGCAATTCTGACTTCATCATCGTTTTTAGCGTTGGAAAACCTACAAACTAAGGTGTTACTCGGCTAAAAATGGAGACAACATTTGTTATAAAACCAGTAAAATGGAGACATTTTTCATAAAACTAGTCATTTCTTCGAAATGTTGCTCTTATAGCCATGCTGCATGCCTCTGGGTTTTTTTTTTCTGAGTCACTTTTCGTGTCTGCGGAAAGAATGTTATTACGAAAATACATTCTGTTATAATTTATCGTTTATTGTTTATTATTTATATGCCGACGTTGGTAGGTGCAAGAAGAAACCACAGCAATGTACCAATAACAATAATTAATTACTAATTAGAGATGATATTTCATAAAAAAAGAATGTTTCATTTATTATACGTCTAAATAATTTATAAACCATTACTGAGATAGTTACGGACTCCCTTCCCTGTTCAATCGGAAATGGCCATCTGGTCACTCCAGTTGTTTTTTACAGTTATTGGAATAACAGCCATGTAGCGTACAGAGCAGTGATCTATACAGAAGAGCAATCCGTTCAGATGGTAATAAACCGTTGTGGATGTCTGCAGGTTTTTTAATTTGTAGTTATGTGACTACGGGAACTTTGTGTAGGAGATTGATCCACAAAGAAGGGCTTTCTATACAATGTATAGAACGCCCTTCTTATGTCATAAAGTAATAAACCGTTGTGGAAAAATATACAATGTTGGTTAATTCCGTCTGATTCTACGTATCTTGATTGGGCCTCCAAAACCCTAATATCACATAAATATTCTATTCATCGCCAATCTGATTGTTATACCACAAATTCGCTATGAATTTGTAGTTCCACCATCAGTATTCACCGCTGGTCGTAGTGATTGTTCTGAAGGAGTAGTGATTGTTCTTCTCATCTACCTCGTTCTAACTTAGATACGTCCATAGGGCGTCTCGTCTATTATGTTGTCTAGAGATCTCTTCGTATTAGTTCAGCGTAGGTCGAAACGAGCTAGAGGAATCCTAATACCCTAGAAGAGTTTACTTCACTCGTGCGGGTTGAAATGCTATGAAAGAAACTACGAGTAATATCACCTTGATACTCACCGTTTGCTGGAGATGCTTGACTTCATAAATGATATCTTTAATGTAGATCGAACTTACCTGAAACAGAAATGATGAATTCATATTAGATAAACTACACTCTATTAGATTCATGTTTAGTCGGCTGCGTTATGATTACAGGTTCGCAAGAATATGCCATGCTCCTCACCAAGCCTAATAGCATATTAGCTGTTCATTGTCTTGAACTGTCATATCAGCTCTAAATACGTATACAGGGTGTAACCCTTAAGGTCGTACCACCGGCTACGGATCGATTTTACAACTAATTTCTTATGAAAAGTGTCCTATATTTTTTTTATACCGGTTGAAATACGACTTTTTCACTTTTAAGATTTTTTTCCGTGTTTTTGACCTTAAGTCACTAAAATGGCCATGTCCCTAATTTTCCAGTCAACATTCAAATGTGATTATACAGTTGAAAAGAGGGTTGAATTTCCTATCTCCCTAGTGCTGAATGGAACTTTTCGAAGGAGATTCAGATATTGGAAAATGAACCCGAAAGTCTCAAAAATGTCGGAAATGATCACGTCAGAACACAAGCGACAGGCGGGCCACTACGTCAGACGCACCTATGACGCACGAGCCTATGACGTCAGACGGCTGGCCGGAGGCCAACTAGTACGTCAGAGCCTATGACGCACGAACGTATGACGTCAGACGGCTGGCAGGAGGCCAACTCGTACGTTACAGCCTATGACGCACGAGCGTATGACGTCAGACGGCTGGCAGGAGGCCAACTCGTACGTTACAGCCTATGACGCACGAGCGTATGACGTCAGACGGCTGGCAGGAGGCCAACTAGTACGTCACAGCCTATGCCGTAAGAGCCTATGACGTCAGAGGGCTGGCTGGCTAGGTGATCGGGTTTTAATAAGCCTCTGGAATTCCGCGCCTTCATTTCTTTTTGCATTCATTCACATCTTCACGTTGAAAAATTCTTCATCTTGTCGCTAATTTTATTTTAACACGCCACGCTTTTCGTTTTCACGAAGTATTTGAGTCGACGATTGCTCTTCTTGAAGGTCCATTCGAACTCAAATAAACACGTCGAGTCGATATGAAGTCAACTTTTTTTCGTTTTCACGAAGTATTTGAGTCGACAATTGCTCTTCTTGAAGGTCCATTCGAACTCAAATAAACACGTCGAGTCGATATGAAGTCAACTTTTTTTCGTTTTCACGAAGTATTTGAGTCGACAATTGCTCTTCTTGAAGGTCCATTCGAACTCAAATAAACACGTCGAGTCGATATGAAGTCAACTTTTTTTCGTTTTCACGAAGTATTTGAGTCGACAACTGCTCTTCTTGAAGGTCCATTCGAACTCAAATAAACACGTCGAGTCGATATGAAGTCAACTTTTTTTCGTTTTCACGAAGTATTTGAGTCGACAATTGCTCTTCTTGAAGGTCCATTCGAACTCAAATAAACACGTCGAGTCGATATGAAGTCAACTTTTTTTCGTTTTCACGAAGTATTTGAGTCGACAATTGCTCTTCTTGAAGGTCCATTCGAACTCAAATAAACACGTCGAGTCGATATGAAGTCAACTTTTTTTCGTTTTCACGAAGTATTTGAGTCGACAATTGCTCTTCTTGAAGGTCCATTCGAACTCAAATAAACACGTCGAGTCGATATGAAGTCAACTTTTTTTCGTTTTCACGAAGTATTTGAGTCGACAATTGCTCTTCTTGAAGGTCCATTCGAACTCAAATAAACACGTCGAGTCGATATGAAGTCAACTTTTTTTCGTTTTCACGAAGTATTTGAGTCGACAATTGCTCTTCTTGAAGGTCCATTCGAACTCAAATAAACACGTCGAGTCGATATGAAGTCAACTTTTTTTCGTTTTCACGAAGTATTTGAGTCGACAATTGCTCTTCTTGAAGGTCCATTCGAACTCAAATAAACACGTCGAGTCGATATGAAGTCAACTTTTTTTCGTTTTCACGAAGTATTTGAGTCGACAATTGCTCTTCTTGAAGGTCCATTCGAACTCAAATAAACACGTCGAGTCGATATGAAGTCAACTTTTTTTCGTTTTCACGAAGTATTTGAGTCGACAATTGCTCTTCTTGAAGGTCCATTCGAACTCAAATAAACACGTCGAGTCGATATGAAGTCAACTTTTTTTCGTTTTCACGAAGTATTTGAGTCGACAATTGCTCTTCTTGAAGGTCCATTCGAACTCAAATAAACACGTCGAGTCGATATGAAGTCAACTTTTTTTCGTTTTCACGAAGTATTTGAGTCGACAATTGCTCTTCTTGAAGGTCCATTCGAACTCAAATAAACACGTCGAGTCGATATGAAGTCAACTTTTTTTCGTTTTCACGAAGTATTTGAGTCGACAATTGCTCTTCTTGAAGGTCCATTCGAACTCAAATAAACACGTCGAGTCGATATGAAGTCAACTTTTTTTCGTTTTCACGAAGTATTTGAGTCGACAATTGCTCTTCTTGAAGGTCCATTCGAACTCAAATAAACACGTCGAGTCGATATGAAGTCAACTTTTTTTCGTTTTCACGAAGTATTTGAGTCGACAATTGCTCTTCTTGAAGGTCCATTCGAACTCAAATAAACACGTCGAGTCGATATGAAGTCAACTTTTTTTCGTTTTCACGAAGTATTTGAGTCGACAATTGCTCTTCTTGAAGGTCCATTCGAACTCAAATAAACACGTCGAGTCGATATGAAGTCAACTTTTTTTCGTTTTCACGAAGTATTTGAGTCGACAATTGCTCTTCTTGAAGGTCCATTCGAACTCAAATAAACACGTCGAGTCGATATGAAGTCAACTTTTTTTCGTTTTCACGAAGTATTTGAGACGACAATTGCTCTTCTTGAAGGTCCATTCGAATTCAAATAAACACGTCGAGTCGATATGAAGTCAACTTTTTTTCGTTTTCACGAAGTATTTGAGTCGACAATTGCTCTTCTTGAAGGTCCATTCGAACTCAAATAAACACGTCGAGTCGATATGAAGTCATTTTTTTTTTCGTTTTCACGAAGTATTTGAGACGACAATTGCTCTTCTTGAAGGTCCATTCGAATTCAAATAAACACGTCGAGTCGATATGAAGTCAACTTTTTTTCGTTTTCACGAAGTATTTGAGTCGACAATTGCTCTTCTTGAAGGTCCATTCGAACTCAAATAAACACGTCGAGTCGATATGAAGTCATTTTTTTTTTCGTTTTCACGAAGTATTTTCAAACGTTTGTAAGCCTAACTTAATCTGCCGGTTAAGTAACATACTGTATCGCCAAAATGTGGCCCAAAAGCTCAGCTTTTTATGATCAACGAATTGTTTAAAGTGTATAAATCTTTCAGTATAAATCGACAAGTAAAATTTTTCGCGAAAATCGAAATTTTCACCGTAAAATGGGTTAGGCAGCAATCTTGATCGCAATCAGGGTGGTGCAGATGGGTCCGATCCCTCGAAACACCCGAATGCATTATCTAGATGATGTCAAATTTTGGGGTGGCTGCGACCTAGTCTCGTCTCCAGATAGATCCAAATTAGTTTCATCAAATATGTGACATTTGTACCCTCACGTGCAAACGTGATGTCACTGAAACCCGAAGAAATCTTTGAAAAGAGCTGTAATTTGTTGGGTAGAGTTGTGGAGTCGGTTATCAAATTGTTACATGTACATTTTATTGACATTTGATTTGAATTTCGCTCGCGTGAGTGTATTTACATCAAAACTCGATTCTCTACACGGTAGAATGACTTAAATTAGCTGAAACTTTAAGAAAAGTTGTTCAGGTGTAATTTTACTTTTGTTACGCGTAAGAAACGGCTGGCCATTGAATCCCTTCCAGCAATCTAAGTTGTTTTGAAACGGTTGTGTGGTTTCTAACAGTGATTTTATGCAGGACAATCTTCAGGCCCTAAGTGCTGGTGTAATTGTGACTAAAACCCAGTGAGAACATCGGGCTTTGCAGGCGTATTTATCGCCCTGAGTGCAGAGTCCTAAAAAATATATATTAAACGTTTTTTTCTCTCCCTGTGGGCCTTATCGTGTTGAGACTGACAGGCTAAACGGTGGAAGCCGAGGATCCTCCAACAGTAGGGGAAAAAAATTGTGGGGAAGGGGTCGTGTCGAGGGGCCCATTACAGGGGGAACCCATGGGTAGCAGCTGGTTACGTGGCTAATTGCCCTTTAAATTATTATTTTATTAGGGTGCGATAGTGGCAGGTAGATAGAGGTAGCTGTTGAAGAGGCAGCTAGGTTAACGACTTAATGAGTCGAGCCTTATAGCGCAAGAATGTAGTCGTTGGTGCAGGGGGTTGGGAATTTATGGTCGGGTGATGGCGTTTGTCAAAGGACCACCCGCGGAGACTTTCTAGGTGGGCGGATTAGACCAATGAGACCACAACGGAGAGATGTTCTGATTTTTTTCTGGACAACAGACACAACGATGAAAGAAATAAAACGGTATCATTTAAGGGAGAGTTTCAAAAATACGGTTAGTGGTTCGTGTACTTCGACGAGATGCTTAGACGTATAGTCTTTTTTGGTAGACTAACATCAGTGATGATAATACATAAAATCAGGTGAGGACGTAGTTCGGACCGATTTGATTACAGCGAACAGTAGATTGTAATAGGGAAGAACATTTATTTAGAAGAAATTTTGCCTCTTCACTATCTTTGTGTTCATCCAAGAAGTAAACAAAGAAGTCACCTAACCAAATCTCAAATCTCACTTTCATTTACATTTCCAAGAATAACGCGGGGGTGGACTATTGGCGGCTTCATGAGAAAATATATCTTTTGTTGTATATTTTACTGCTTTTTTGCTGCATATTCGGGAAATTTAAGATGCATAAAGATCCAGTCTATAGTCATGATGCATCACTTTGACTTCTATTCTTCGTAACGAAATTTCCCCCAGATCATTTCCTCGAGTAAATAACCGGAAAAAGTGGTCTTTACTCCCAAAATTCCCATGAATCTTTCCCAAATGAAGTCACCTGATTGAGTAACACTGATCTTACAGCAAAATATCGATAATTGTTCTCGATGTGTAAATTCGTCGAAGACTTCATGGCTATGAGTGTTAACGCCAGCTCGTAATAATTAGTTGATGAGGTGATAAGTAGCCGCCCGATCAGGAAACTTCATGAGTCTTAATCAGTCGTGACGTCACCGACCGCATGTTTCGTCCTCGTCTTTTCACTCCAGCTACGTCGGCGATAGGAGGTAGATTCTCCGAAGCACTTCGCTTTGATTTGGGTCATCAGCATCCCAGTTTCTCTACATTTTCTTCGATCAACTGACGTTTCCCGTGAGTACCACCTACGCGTTAACGTTGGCTCGTCTCCGACGGTATTTGAGATGGTTAAATCCAATTTATGAAATTTTCCCAGGTGGACCAGGCAACTCCACATCAACGCATCCACGAAACTCACAATACTACGGAACTCGCAACACTCCAGTCGCATTCTTTTGGTTTATTATCTTCGATAATGAACCATTGGAATCGCCCAAAGAAAAAATAATTTTAACCCCCCCTCAAAATTTGTTGGTTTACGTTTCAAGATACGTAGATTCAGAAAATCGAATAAAAAAAAAATCCGTCCGTCCGCCGTACGCCGTCCGCCGTCCGAGGCACTTTGCCCAGTTAGCGTTGAGTTAAAATTACGAAATTTGGTTTCTGGGTTTGGACCAGCCCCACAATGATCCACGAAACTTTTCATAACCCTAGGTCAAGGGGAAGGGGTTCAAAACGAATTTTGAAATTTTGAAAATTCCATATCTCGAAAAATTCCCATCAAACGGAATGTTTTTTATTTCATATTTAGATAGAGTTTGTTCCGTAGAATTTTTTAAGACCATCCGCAGCTTTGTACGACCAGCCGTTCGTTCACAATGACGGCTCAAAGATCGTGCCTCACAACCCGATCATGAATCAAACTGTTGAAATACAGGTCCATTTTCATACTAACAAGCTCTTTGGAACATCATATGGCTTAAGTGATGTCGAGTTTGTTGTTCTGAGGTGCGTTTCGTGCTACGGGAATGAAGGTAATTTCGAATGTTTGTTGGTAGGTACTTCTTTTATAGAAAAATTATTACCGACGTAGTATTAAAAACCCCAGAATTATATCGTATTAATTAATCATAATTAATAATAATTATTATTAATAATAAATACGAATTATCAATACCTAACAATAAATTATAATAATTTTCAGTAGGTACTTGATAAAATTGTTAATAATTAGTGATAATTGACAATAATAATTAATTCAACATTTAGGATCTAGACATTTAGACCTAGTGATCTAGACAGAAGGGTGATCTGTACAAAGAAGATAATGAACCGTTGTGTCAAGAATTTGCAGAGTTTTTGCTTCTCGTCTACCCTCGCCAGTGACGCCCCTTTTCTGGTGGTACGACTTCAAAAGGAATCCGCGAAGTATTGTGTACGCCTCACGCAACGAAACGGTCAGACTTTTCCATTATCTCTTTTTTTTTGAACCACTGAACTCGATTTAGTCTCTTTAAGAGCATATTATTAAAACCGATTGTGACTTTTTATAATAAGTACCTACTAAAAGGAGCTCCTTAATTTTTCAATTTATAATAATACCGACTTATGCCAAACTAAAATTAAAATTTATTTCCTGAGGTAGGATTTGGTAATTGCTACAACCTCACCTCTGCGATATCAAAACAGTGTGCTCAAAATTCATTCAATAAATCCGGCTGTCACACGAAAGATTCGTGGATATTCAAAGTAACTCTTCTCCTCCAAATGTTCGTTTTGATCTTCAACTGTTGGAGAAGAGTTGCATGACGTATCCACGGATCGAAAATGCACCAGTCACCTCAACTCGTTACCCTTTACCGAAACAACCGCTCTCGTTTCCGTGGTCTTTTCCTATTCCACGAGTAATTTGAAATTATCATCGACCCCGCGTCCACCGTCCGTCCATCATTTATCAGAAATCGGGTTGTTCAGGTGAGGAGCTACAAGAGTTTGGTCAAATGTCGGCTGTCATTCCACGCCGGCGGTCAACCTGACTTGTTCGATCACGCTCAATAATGCACTTGGCAGGACGTCTCCTTCCGCGGCACGACAACATTGAATTATTGACCAGCCTATCGGGTTGTTCGATTATCACGTGGCAATATGCGAATAATCGCTGGCGGCAGGTATGATCTTCCCACTTCTTTATTGTTCAAAATGCAACTTAATTGATGACCTCGCACCTGCTGATGAAGTCCTTCAGTATCTGTTCGAATCTTCTCCGAGCAAGTCTATCATAATAACCATTATCCACCTCAATTCCTTTACTGTACTCACATCATAGTTTTGAGTAGATCAGAACTAGACAGACTCGACTTTTGATGTGACCGTGTGATAAACGACTTGGAGCATTGGATTTTTATAGTCACAACATCCGGATTTTCCGTGAATCAAATTTTTTATGAATCCGTCGCTATATTCAGATATCATAATATTAGATCTGTATCTATATGGTCGTTAGCGAGAGTAGAAGTCGACACATGGTTTACACTAAGGATGTTTCATTGTGAAACTGAACGCCGAAGATGGTTATAAATATAATAATATTATATTTATAACCATCTTCGGCGTTCAGTTACGTTATATTATAATATAATATAACACCCACGTTATAATATGATGTAACCCACGTTCGGGTTACATTATATTATAATGTAACCCGAATCCAGGTTGGTTTGAAATAAGACATTCCAGGGTTAAAAAATAAATGGATCGCGCTGCTACTAACGGTTAACATGTAGGGTTTGGTCATATCGAATTGGTTGTCTGAGAGGAACTGGCTGTTAATATTTCTAAGTGTAGGGAAGATAGATATGGGAAGAGGAGTATCTGATGTATTGTTTGGTGAGCGGAAGGATTACAGGAAAAATAATGATGGTTTGCAGATAGTTGGCGGTTGAGAAGGAAGAAACATGAAGTTTGGTAATGTTTTGGTGGTAGGTGCGCTCTAGCGGCGAAATAGTTGGTCTAACAATGAAATGTAACGTATGAGAAATATAGGAAATTTGGTCTTTGATTTTGTATGGAAATTGGTTGTCGATAAAACACTTCATTTTTGAAATATATGCCCAAAACTGAAAAAAGCCAAAGTTTGGCAAAGAAAAACAATTACCGCAAAACAAAGTTTCGGTCAAACGTTTTGCACGCAGATTTCAAATTCGTGTTCAGCGACCCAAAAAACATGAAGGGTGAGAAGATCAAAACTTTAGCACAACTTTCCTCTGAAAACCCCCCAAAGGCTCTCCGTGTAAAAATCAAATTTAAATAAAATAATAGTACGAGTAAAAGTAATACTGCAGTATTACATTTAAAGTAACCAACTTTCACAAGTAACTTATAGAATAATATATATGTGCTTAGAGCCAGTTTCGCCAAACAATCTTAACTATGGTTAAAATTAATCATTGATTCATCAAACCATAGATTTGAATCGTCGATTAGAGGAAATGAGTTACATCAGTGCAATCAACGATTAAAAGGATTTCATAAAACGTTGTTTTAACAAAACATCGATTTAAATTTAAGCATGGATTAGCATGGATAGTATCCATGATAACGATTGATAACGCTATACCGAGTTGTCCAGTTGTACATGGTCCTTTCAAGTTTCCTACTTTTGGTTTATTGTTATTTCATTGTTAATTGTATCATTCTTGAAAGTTAGTGGAAGAGGATTGATAGCCTCGATGGAAGCAGCATCGTCGCAAAAGCGGACGAAGGACCCGAAATTTGAGGCAAATGAGAATCAGACGCTAGTGGAAATAGTGAGGAAATATTTACACATTATAGAAAACAAACAAACTGATGGTCGAATTACACGCAAAAAGAATGAAGCATGGAAGCAGATCGGTACCTCCTCCTAAAATTTATTTCATCGAGGTCGTTGAAATCGATGAACCTCTCTCTAATCCATCGAATTGAGAAGTCTTCATCTTCATCCTCTAACACCTACCGAAACGCCCTAATCAATCCCCTACTCATCTCTAGATAAAGTAATAAATGTGTCAAGAATGAAATATAATAGAGGAACGGATCCCCTCACAAAACTGGCAAGATGGCGGAGTGGTAAATCGTTGATTTAGGCCTTAAACGGCTGGTTAATTTCAATCGTTGATTTGAGTTGTTAACCACCAGAGATCTTCAATGTAAATATTAAACTTTGATTAAAACCATTGGTGAAACCGGCCCTTAGTGTTAAAAACGTCTCGCCATAGCGCCCAGGGGAGATTTCGAAACGGTTACGGTGTTTGTGAAGTGGTTAGGGGATCTCTTTAAGGGGGGCGGGGAAAATGGATATCATCACTTTTACCGGCTGCTGTAGAATGACTTTTGCGAAGTGAGGTGATTTTTACACGGAGTTCTTTTGGGGGGGGATAGTGCCTATTCGTTGTGAGCAACAAAGGTGACCTGTTTCGAATTCAACTTCTTCGGAGGTGTCGTAATGACATCTAATCCCTTTCCACGAAGAAGGTATGATACAGAAAGTGGATTTCCTTGATTATTGCCAACGGCTACTATAGACGCTCAGAGCGCTTTCGAGCAACGACTGCCTGTGAATGGCGAGGTGGCGTGAGTTGGTTTTAGATTCTTTCCCAGTATGAGAAGACGTTAGAGGTTGCTCATCTCGTTCTTCTCTCGCACATTTCCCATCAAACGATACAGAGAAGCTCCAGAGGCACAATGAGGTCGTATTTGATTTTATTCTCGTTCCTCGAGTCGTCTCTCAACGAAACTTCAACAGACGATTCAAAGGCCCCGTCATCACCTCCGCACTGAGGTGGGTGCATACAACAGAAATTGCCGAGAACTCTATACTTACTTCTCACTTTTGAATTCCAGACTTTCGATCAACTCGTTTGGTTTCTTTGAAATTGTCTTTGAATTTGGTGAGAGCAATACTGAAAATACACTATATGGAAAAAAGTCCGCATTCCAATTCAAGATCATTCTAATGACAAGGTTATCACGGAAGTATAAGAAGATATACACAAATAAATGAGTCAGGATAAATCACATTAAATGTATCTTAAAATGAGTTGGAGTGATTTTTTGATTTTTGATTTTTAGACGGAGTGTTTTTAAGGGGATATCACACGTCATTATATCATCTGTTTTTATTGTTTTATTGTTTCATTTGTAATTCCTACGAGTTTTAGCATAACCAATAAATAACCCAAATAATGAGTAAAATATCCAACACCAGATGGTCATCGATTATTGAAGTGGGGGGGGGGGGGGGATAACTAGCTCAGTGATGGTCTCTCCGCCTTACCGTAGTAGATATCGGTGCGGTCTAATAGTGATTAATTAACATTAATTACGGATATGATAATATATAGAATATGAGTTAAATATAACTTATTTGCATTTAAATATTCCCTCGGGTCGTACCCTCACTGTGAACGAACGGCTGGCCGTAAAAAGCTGCAGGCGGTCTTAAATAATTCCCTGAACTGAATTCTATCAATTTCACACAGAAACCTACACCGTTTCATTTAAAACTTTCAAGAAATGCCGTTTTCGAAATTTCAAAATTCATCCTGACCCCCTTCTCACTGGAAATTTTCAAGGATCATCATGCCAGATCCATGCTGAATTCGCAAACCGAAATTCATACATTTCAAGTTAATCTAACTGGGCTAAGTGGGCTGGACGGCGGACGGACGGATTTTGGTTTATTACCTTCAATAATGGACCAATGGGATAGATAGATCAAAATATCAAAAATTTAATCCCCTTCAAATTGTTTTGGTTTACGTTTCAAGATACGTAGATTCAGAAAAGCGAATTGAAATCTTGGACAATGGTTTATCATCTTCAGAATAGATCACCCTTCTCCTAGATCGCTGTTCTGTTTTATTTAAATAGTTTATTTATTAAAACATAAATTAAACATTAATATTGATGATAAGCTTTTCAGAATTACTTTGTATTATTATACGAGTAATTCAGGGATTTTTCTTGTATCTACTTCCACAAAAATGTATAACAGGAACTATTACCACCAAATATTCGAAATTACTTCCTTTCTGAAAATATCGAAAAATCACAAAACAAAAATCTGATTTCAAATAATTTGAATTGCTGGTGAGTTTGAGTTTTGTGGGTCTCAATGCATAGTTTAATACTCAGAAATGAATGTTGAAACCACAGAAAAATGGTCTGGTTCTTTTCTGAAAAAACAAAAACATCAGGGATATGAAATAAACGTTTTTCGAATAATAGGTACTATTTATTCATAACATCTCAATAAAGCTTCAGTAAAATAACTCATTTGTTATAAACGTATCTTGAAGGTACCTAAAAATGATTCTTTCATCATAAAACCTTTGTGGAACTGTGCTGAGAGCACTAAAATTTACTACCTACATCGAGATCCATCAAACTAGAAACCAATGACAAGAATTAGAGGAATGAATATTCCAAATAGCTAGAGGTCAAATAAAAATATCACGAATAGTTAGGTATCTCTGAGATTCTTCAAAAGAGGTATGAGCAATAACCTGCGGACGGTAAACACAATAACCCGCGGACGGTATACAGTACCGCATGGTGACCTTTCCACTTCGCCTGACCGAAAACAAGTGATAGGAGTAATAGAAAAACTCTGCAAATTCTTGAAACACTGGTTTATTATCTTGTTGACCTGCGTCGGCAATACTATTTCTATAAAAGAAGTACCTACCAACAAACATTCGAAATTACATCCATTCCTTAGCACAAAAAGTACCTCAGAACAAGAAAATTTACATCACAAAAACCAGGTGATGTTCCAAATAGCTGTTCCTTCGTATGAACATTGGCCTGTATTTAATCCGTTCGATTCACGATCGTGTTGACAGGATCATATCGGCTCAACCTTTGAGCCCTCATTGTGAACGAACGGCTGGTCGTACGAAGCTGCGAATGGTTTCAAAAAATCCCAAAACATAAACTCTATGTAAATATGAAATAAAAACTTACCGTTCTTTATGAATTTTTCAAGATATGAAATTTTCAAAACTTCAAAATTCGTTTTGAACCCCTTCCCATTGACCAAGGGTTATGAAAAGTTTTGAGGATCATTGTGGGGTTGGTCCGAACGTAAACCACCAAATTTGGTCGATTCCAATGGTTCGTTATCGAAGATTATAAACCAAAATTGGCACGCACGGGCACTGATGGCCAGACAGTTGAAGGACACATACCTAGGTGCGATCTACCGCAAATGTTACGCATAAGTGATTAACTGTACTGTTCACAGAGTTGCGGCATGGAGTGCCGTCCCGCGGGTGCCAGAGGGTTAAACCACCAACGTTTGAGGGGGTTATACTTTTTTGGTCGATTCCAATGGTCCATTATTGAAGATAATAAACCGAAACTCAAGGTGCTCCTCTCACATGTGTAATTGGTTATTAAAATGATGGTTGTTATTCGTGCTATTGAAGGCGGTTGACTAAAAAAATGCTGGATTTCCTCGTAGTACATTCGAGCTTAGATACAGGTGAACGTGTATTGGAAGATATTGTACCAATCGAATCTACAGGAGAATCGGTTCCCCCCTGCGACCCTTTCTATCCATTGTGGATTATTTGTTGGGTCGCTCCCAACCACCGCACGCTTCAATATCCGAGACCCGAATGATGAATTGGTAAGGACGTTTTAGTTGTATCCACAGAAAAAATATAAAGATGAATAAAGAGGGGAACCCCTTGGATACGCGCTTATACGTGGTTGTGAGTAGTGGAGGCGGGTTTTCCTCACAATACATACACCTACACTGTGCACCTTCACTATAGGCGTACCCAGTCTCTACTATAACGACCGTGGGCCAATATTTTTTTTTCCTTTTTTTCCCCTGATCTGCAAACATTTTGCAAGTCCGGTTTCTATGTCCGCCTGAAAGGACAGTTGCGAAGGGTTGGAGCGTTGTGAGGAGGGAGCGTGAGTGAGGGGAGAGGGGTCTTTTATCCCCTTATCTGTTCCATATCGCGTCCCAATAGACGCCCCATCATCCACACAACCGTTCACTTCTTTTCCCGGCGATTTTCCTCACGAGACCTTCGCCGGAGTCGCAACACAAGGAGAGAAAACCCTCGTTTTTCGTGGGAAACACAAATTGAACTATCCGCATGCACCCCCAACTCCACACGGCCAATGGGAGAACTGGATGTGGATAATCAGAATAATTTGACGCCGGTTGTAATCATATTGATGGTTTACTGAACGGAAAAACAGATTGGTTTTTAACATGAGTCAAGAAGGTTTCGATGCCACTAATGTCAATAGTCACACCTGCCAAAAACACCTTCCGTATTGTTTTCAACTTTTTAAGGCCTCCATCTCCGGCTTAGTATACACTAAGGAACAGGCGTTCGGTAAAGGTCGATGGACCCCCTAGTTTGTAAGTTACTTCGAAAATTCGATCATCCAAATATGTTCGATAATTTGAACGTCTTGTATATTGTCAGAAAAGAACATGAAAACTCGGTGTATTTTAGAGAAATACCTGACAAAACTACTCGAACTCCTAACAAGAGAGTAAATTAACGCCTCGAAATATCCGAGCATTTCCTCTTCTCAACTTGTTTTCCCTTCATTTAAAACTTGGTTTTGGCTTCAAATTGTTTCGGACCTGTTCTTTTTGAACCCTCTATAACTAATCGTTATTACCAAAGTTATTACTTTGACAAGCATTGGTTTCTGTACACACATCAAATTCTATAGAATAATTGCGTTCAATCGACTATAAATTGAATTTTCTACGTCTTCATTGGGGAAAATCTGTTACGATGGGTGATTGGTAAAGACCGGATTTCTATGCAATTGCATATCAATTTCGGTTCAAGTAAGGCGAGCGCAAATTCTTCCTGTATCCGAGTTGCCTTCTGTAGATGCTCTGGATTTAATTTTATTCCGCATATTTTTGGATATTCGGACTGTTGCTGCATATTCTTGCATATTCAGGGGAAAATCGTAATGCTGCACATTTTATAGATAATCAATAACGTTTGACGATTTTTGGTGACGGGAAGAAAATAAAATAAAGTCCATAAGTAACGAAATCAGACGGAGAGATTGATTTTGACCAATTGAGTAGGATCAAAAAGTGTTGAAAAAAAGTCTTGGATTTGAGAAATCCCCGCGTTTCTCACGCCTTAGTCTTCATCAAAGCCCACTTGTCGTCCATAACATTGATACCAACTAGGTTAGAGGAAGATGGTGTTGAGTTGAGACAAGGTTTGGAGTTGATCGAGGAACGCTCCGCGAAAATGCAGGCTATTCCTGGTACAAATAGGACCAAATTACTAGAGACCTGGTCCACACTCTTGCAGAAAAATAATGGTGTAGAAACCTTAAAGAACGTTAAACGATTTTAATGGGAGGGGATGTACCCAGTGAACTGACGGAGCATTCTTGCCCGGTTATTTTAAGCAATTTTAAATTTGCTCCAGTCACTTCGGTTGATGTGGAGCGGTATTTTTCCGTCTACAAACACATTCTCTCGAACCGTCATCACAACTTCATTCAAGACAACCTTGAAATGTATATTTTTGTAAATATTGGCCAATCTTTAAAGAAGATTAAAAAGATAGAAAAATATTTTAAAACTGTTGTGTTCCGTTTGTAAGTTACGTACGAATAGTGTGAACGTTGCAAAAAGTTGTTCATAGTAAAACGAATAATGTTATGTAAAAGCAGCAATTACTATATATTTTTAAGCAATGAAAAATTCATTCAGATCTTCTTTATTGAAAGTTACTGATAGAGGGTTTTTTCAAAGTACTGAAACGTAATTTCTTGAATTTTACGATATTTTTTGTTGCATATTTGTCGCATATTTGGTTAGTTTTGACTGCAAATTCTATGGCATGTTCAGGGCATCTATGCTGCATAGAAATCCAGTCTTTAGTTATTAGGCTCGAAACTGAAAATGTGAGAAGAATAACGTGTCCTTAGAAGTATTTCTTGGGTGGGGGGGGGGGGGGGGAACTGTTAACTAGCTATTTCAGGTATGAATATATGAAAGATATTCAGGTGAATATCTTTAATCAGCTTGAAAACTCCCATGAGAATCCATCCCTCTGAAATTCCATCAAAATTCTGGATTTATGGTCAATTGGAGAATATACCGATCACACATTTTTTCTGGTGCTAATCATTCTTAGTATTATACTGTACAAACAAGGTCTGGGTTCACAAAAGTGCCCACCGAGACGTTTGTTCGTCGACTATCCGGCGCAACGCACGGGTCATAGCCCGGCCTTTGAAGAAACTCCATTTCGAGCAGCTCCCTGGGTATTTTTCAATGTTTGGAGCTTGTGCGTTAGCGAGCAATAATATTCGTATTTAGGTGAGCGAGCGGTCGCTTACCTGCTCAACGAATCATCATTTCGCCCTCAGAGATTTGAATAATTCCTCGCCCGCTCACCTCTTGGACTATCTCTCCGTTCTCCACAGCTCACACACAATTAAATACGAGTACACACTCTAGACACAACTCACTCGCACTCACATTGTTCACTGAGATTGATTAGAAACATTATTTATAATGTTCAAATAATTTATTGTTTGATATTTGTAAACAATTTTTTTTAAATATTTTTTAAATAGTTTTATTCATAAATAATTAGAGGTGGGTCGCATAGCCTGAAACTGTTATGAATAACCGGTTATTTTAAAATAACCGTTATAACCGTTATTCAATTGATAAAATAACGGTTATAAAACCACCTAAAATTTTGTTTCGCTCCTATATTGCGGCTATTCTGGCCTCACAATCACAATAAATTGTCACTCCCATACTGTCGACAGCTGATGAAGAAACATCAGTGATCCTTCATCATGTTCGTCTTTTGTTCAAACGTTCGTATTTGTAAGCGAAAATCGAAACGTTATCGCCTCAGCGCATCGGTTACAATGTAACCGTTACATAACAGTGGTTATTCTGTTATTCGAAGTTTTTCAGTTATTTTACAGGTTACGTTTTTTTCGGTTATGGAATAACCGAAAAAAACGAGACCTGTAAAATAACGCATGCGTTATATTATAACGCATACTGTTGAGGCTCGTTTTTCTGGCTGTAGCTGTACTCAGGTAAGGTTCTCGATTTCTTTTCGGTTATTCTATTTCATTAATATTTTTATGGGAGCTCCAATTTCCCCCATCCTGGCAGACTTATGTCTGGACCACTTTTGGTTTATTATCTTCGATAATGAACCATTGGAATCGCCCAAAGAAAAAAAAAATGTTAACCCCCCCTCAAAATTTGTTGGTTTACGTTTCAAGATACGTAGATTCAGAAAATCGAATAAAAAAAAAAAAATCCGTCCGCGCCACTTTGCCCAGTTAGCGTTGAGTTAAAATTACGAAATTTTTTTTAGGGGTTTCGACCAACCCCACAATGGTCCTCGAAACTTTTCATAACCCTAGGTCAAGGGAAAGGGGTTCAAAACGAATTTTGAAATTTTGAAAATTTCATATCTCGAAAAATTCATATGGAATGGTATGTTTTTTATTTGATATTTAGATAGAGTTTGTTCCGTAGAATTTTTTAAGACCATCCGCAGCTTTCTTCACCTTGGAGGAGTATCGGTTTGCCCACATAGAGAATCCCACATTAAATTGCACGAAGGATAGCGTTTAAAAGATTTTAGGGGTTAAAGAATAGGATGGTGTAAACATCAATTCCAAAGTTGACCGGTCTTCATTTTTATAGAATGGCTTGTAGAAATTATTGTATCTAGTGCAACTTAGCATTGAACAAAAGACAATATCTAGTGCAACTTAGCATTGAACAAAAGACAATATATTTATATCGTACAATCTTGTATTTATACAATCTAATTATCGGGTAGAAATGATATTTTATCCTCTAGGTTTTCTTCACGAATCACTGCGATAATATTCGTGTAGGAGACTTTTTAAACTATACATAAATATAATTTTCAAAAAACTCAGTGCGTTATAGATACTCGTAGTTTGTGAAGAGCAGAAGAGGTATAAAAATAATACATCCATAAGCAACAAAGAATTTTTTGACTGGGAATGTTATATCAACAGAAAAAGGAGTAGAGTAAATTACATCGTAAAATGTGGAAGTGCCATGGAGCTAAATTAAAAAAGATTTTTTTACCCCAACATTTTTTTCAAAACAAGAATCGCAGTAGTTAACGTTCAATTTTACTAGCAAAACTGCTATTTATCAAAAGTGGCGTGCTCGGAATAACCTGACAACCGAAAAATAGCGAGAAACGGAAAAAAACTATCATGTAGGAAGTAACTGAAAAACGAAACGATTATTTTTGTAGGTTAGCAGAAAAGAAATAACGGTTATTTTGTAACCGAAAAAAATGGCGAGAAACGGAAAAAAACTATCATGTAGGAAGTAACTGAAAAACGAAACGATTATTTTTGTAGGTTAGCAGAAAAGAAATAACGGTTATTTTGTAACCGAAAAAAATAACGGTTATTTTTTCATAACTAACGTAACGTACCGTTATGGAAAAGTAGCAATAACGCCCACCACTATAAATAATATACATAGTTGATACATCAAGAGAAAATATATGAATATGTTGCTCAACTTTAGGCAAAGCCTCTACTGTTGGGCAAGAATTGCTTCCTACTTTTCAAATAGGTAGGTTCAAATAAGTAGGTACATAGTTCAATTGAATACCTAATAGAAACAGAAAATAAAAACTTCTTGCTTAGAGAATAATAACAATATTATTAAACGTAAATACTCTTGAAGAACAACTCAACTCTCTCGTATCCTATTTCGGCCAGCCGATCTTAACTTGGAGCCCTTACTATCAGGTTCGTATACTAGTACCAACTCAAGTGACATACAAAGTCCATACACCATATCACCACAACACCATCACACCATAAAACTAGTGGGTCGGCGAAGAGTCTCAGAATATTTGGTTTTAATTCAACTTGTTTAATTCAACAATTTTAAAACCGGAACATCGAATGCTAAGAACAACAATAATTGTTATTGTTGCGTTACTGCGGTGGCAGGCAATAGAAGAACACCAGCTGATATAGGCAATTAAGTTCACATTTATAATTGGCACTAGCGCCAATCAACTCTACATGCCCCAATAAATTCTAAGCAGTTGTTTATTAACAAATTCAAAAAACAAAAAACTGTTTAGGCCGATACCGACACTAGTGATAGGTATACGATATACCCTATAAATACCATGAGCTGTTATTCTCTTTCTGTCACCGCAGTAACGCCAGAAACTAAACAGCAAATTTTAATGATGTAAACCGATTCAGGTTTTCCGATAGTGACTCCAACGTTCTGAACCGCATCAAAGACTAACTGGTGCGAGAATGACGTATTGCAAAGAGGTTAACAATGTTCAGTGAGTTCACTCAGGGGCTTATCATACAAGTCATAATTGGTATACCAGTCGAATTGGTATTCTATCCTAGTTGGTTATGAATTCACGACTCCCGAAGTAAACCGAATGATTGCGCGAAATGAATGTGTGGTTGCTCCGTCAAATCGGAAAAGTGTTAACCACCTAATTTGTCACGCGTTGTTTTCAGAAAAAAAGTGGTGAGTGTACGGGGAGAACTGGAAGGTGGGCGGGTATATTTAATTGCTGCTACCCAGGATACCATAGACGAGTAGAAATAGGTTATCGTGGTGGGAAAAGAGATCCCTATAGATTAGTATAATATAGATTAGTATAATAATTGTATTCCCTACTCACATATATATATATACTATATGAGTAGGGAATACAATTTGAAATCTTGATTACATCAACCTCTGATGACCTCCGATTACCATTCCGAAACGCAAGAGTAAGTGAATTTGTAAATTCCGTGGAGACGTCAAATATATCTGCTTTTTCCAACACACCTATTCACTGGAAAACCCACAACGTATGACAATAAGCGATTGGAGAAAATGTTTTTGGTTAAGAAACTGGTAGACTAAAATTATTCTAAAACCCAAATTTCACAAAAACTTATGGGAAAGCGTATGAGAAGAGAATTGACCAGATCATGAACAAATAAAATTCGTAAGACAGTACTAGATGTTAGGGACTTGAATTTTACACATGAGTATAACCTAATAATTTGGTTATACTCATTTCTAAAAATAGTGTTGCAATCGTACGAATACTGATGATGCAAGTAATTAGGCATATATAGATGTGAGCCATGCGTAGGTTCTACTACTTTTACCTGTGGTGATGGAATTCAAACGCAAACAGAACAGTATTGCGTGAGACATAGCTGGTTATAGGATATTACGTTTGCGTTTGAGCATGCTACAATGACGTGGTACCATCTGGAGCCCGAATCGCATATCCATGAACATTTCATCTGATTCGTTAGTTTCGGGGAAAACGGGGCACAACGAAGTTGAGTTTGGGATTCCGTACTTCATCCCTTGCGGTGCCTGTCGTCGCAACTCAGCCATCGCGGAAACGGCTGGTGAGAAGGGGCAGCGTAGTAATTAATTCAAGGTGAATTTCAGGGAGCAGAATGGCTGGAAATCAAAAGACCCCGAGCACCGGAGCCAGGGTTAAATTGAAATCTCCTGGAGTGAACAAGTAGGAAAGGAGGGCTTGAGGCATTGCTTAGTGAAATATTAAAAGACGTGTGTTAGCGACGGAGAAAGAGGAAAGATCCGCTGATAGCTGTCAACGGGAATATGAAGAGCTTGCATTATGTAAGGGTGACGATCTCCTCCCGAGATACGCCTTTTTGCCAGTAACCAGCATCGCTAACTCCTTTTCAAAAAAGACGCCCGTTCCCATCCAGCACCTACGGATGGGCACTTTAAAATTTAGAGCCATTTCCTGAATAATTGGTTGTGAAAGATGGGAGCACCGGATGGGGAGGCAATGACAACACCCTGTGGTTACTTACTTCAAAGTCCTCCCCCTGAATACGTTTCCGCCAGCATTGCTAGTTTCTTTGGAAGGGAAAAATATCTGTCATAAAGAGCATTCACGGTGACTTTAATGTCCCAACGCCCTCTCCATATTGATGTCGTCTTTTCGAGCACACGCTTGGTTTGGAGGGGTCTTCCCAAGTCGAGTAATCAGCAACTATTGCATTGATTACTGATTTTTTCATGGAGAGATTCTCATATGAAGAGTGGAAGAGGCTCATATGGAACAGTGGAGGAAATGGCTCGACAGCTTACATAATCCTCAGTCATTATTTTACCCATTCGACCATCACCATCCAGTGTGAAATGAGGTACGTAGGTCACAAACTGCCGCACAGAATGATGCACGCGCCTGTCCCCACTTGTGCACATTGAGTGGCCTGGCCCCAGTCATTCAGGTCCTTTGCCGATTTAGAACTGTCCTCAAGGATGATTATTGAGACATTTTATAACCCCAGGTCGATAGGAAGGGGTGCGAGAAAGGTTTTGGAGTTTTGAAACATTTTTAAACTCTCGGAGGTTTTTAATAAAACTGTAAGGGTTTCACCAACGTTTTTAAACGGCGTTCAAACGAGTTTAAACATAAAACGCTCGCAAAGCGTCGCTGTCGGGGTTCACTAAACTCGTGAACCGCTGAAATGGATCTAGGAGTGGAGGGGCGATTTTGACGTCCTCGATGACACTGACTTCGTGAATAAAAAACCGAACCTTTTGAGTTTAATTTTGTTGCATTTTATTTACAAAATTCTTATTACTTCATCCTCTTGTGTGGTTAACCACTGGATTCCCCTATTGGCTTTGCCCATCAGCAGTACTTTATTATACATTGTAAAGAAGGGATGACCTCCACATCCACCCAGACATCGTTGAACTCTTTTCCCATCAAGACGAGTTACTGACAATATTCAGATGAAAAGTTGGAAATGTTAATCGCAAATGTTTTTAGCAAGTTATAGCGGCGGCAATTCAAACATGTTTCTGAGACCCCTGAGGAAATACGGCGAACCCAGCTAGGTCCCGCTTCCGTTTTTTCCCATCATCAGCCATCTTATTTCAAAAACTACGTATCTACAGTAACAATATCACATCTACGTATCTACACAATAACAACAATATCCCATTTGCGCCCACGGGATCCTGTTAAATACTGCCATTGAGCATGTTCCTGGGATCTGTGTGGTTCAACCTGAGGGGCGATTTCCGCTTCCAGTGTTCTTCAGACTTCCGTAGAGGTGATTCGAAATGGATGATCATTATGATCTGGACTCCCTTCAACGTTTGCTTGCGTAAGTACCATATTTTTTACTTCATAAAAATAATTGTGATTAAAATTCAAAGTTGATTAGTTGTAGCATAGACTCACGCGGTAAAATGCTATTTTTACCCGTTTTCATCCCTCGAGAACTATTGATACTTTCACAAGGTGCCAAACGGCACCGTTGGGCGCTAAGGGGAACTGGGTTTTTGAAAGCGGTTTTTTTCTTTTTTCATGGCAATATTACTTTTATAGCTCAGAACTGCATTTAGAAACACTTGAATAATATTCATATTATTCAAAATGCCAATAATGGACATTAAGGGTTATTTGTTGTTATTTTCCCTTGTTTTCAGACCGGCAAGAGGCCATGGAACTTCTTGCGGATAGTAGTCCTGCCTTTGGTCTTCCAGTTTCCGTCTTCGTTGAGCCTCATCCAACTGCCGCAGATACCGATGAAGAGTCTGGGGATGAAGAAGAATCGGGAGACCTTGGTCATCTTTCAGGCAATCAGCTCTTGGCTCCAGCAGAAGTGGTGTTTGCGGGTCTGCGTTCAGCCACGAATGAGGAAAGCGAGAAGGCGAATTCGTTAGTGCCATCTACCTCGACTCAACCAGGCAACCCACTGCCTATTTCATTTTCCGATGAATGAAAGAGCTCAAGATTAGCCAGAGGGAAGCCGGACCCAGTTTTTATCAACGGACATTTTGAACCAAAAATCACCGAATTTCCCCCTGTATCCGTCGCCCCTCCTTGTGATTCCTGCATCGAAATGGTTGAGCGATTTTTCACAGACGATCTGTTTGACTTTTTAGTCACCGAAACAGAAAAATATGCTGCGTTCAAAAATAAGGAAAATCCAAAAATTACCAAAGAGGAATTGAAATGTTTCGTTGGGTTCACGATTCTGTCAGGGTACGCACCGATACCCACGATGCAAAGTTATTGGGAAGACAATCCGGATTTCAAAAACGAACTGGTCAGTGAGGCAATGCGTCGCAACAGAATGCTCACTATAAAAAGATTCATTCATTGTGCTGACAACAATACTGTTGATACAACATTTTCAAACTGCCACTCATGGACAGATTCAAAGAGAGGTGTTTTGCTAATTTTATTCCCACTCCATTGCTCGATTATGACGAAAGTATGGTGACATTTTTTTGAAGACACCAAACCATGCAATCTTCCTGGAAAGCCAATGTGGTGCATCAACAGCAACGACAGATACCTTCTCAATTTTGATTTATACCTATCAAGGTTCCAACCCTAAAACTACCGAGATCGATGACAAGTTATTTGGTAAATGTTCGTCACCATTTGTTATGATGGTAAATGAATTCCTAGAGGAAATCAGAGAGCTACCGTAACACTTCTTCTTTGACAATCTGTTCAGCGGAGTAAATTTGTTAAGATATTTTACAGTTCTTTACTTTTTATCATTCATGTTTTCAGTTGTTTTGAAATAAATTTCCACGTTTTAAATCCCTTTCTGATGTACTGTAGCTATTTTGAAACCCAGTACCCCCTGACGCCCAGCGGTGCCATACGGCACCCAACTGCTCTTGCCCCCTATTTCCAAAATAAGGGTTGGAAATTTTTTAAAACATTTTCCCCGTATTTCTAGAACAAAATGGGACCCGTACATGAAATTTTGAAGAAAAAATTCGGATAAAAATATTTACGGGCGTTAATGGGATATACAATACTCAAGGAAGTGAGCTGTTATTGATGTTATCACTAAAAGCTGGGGACCAATGCCTTCTTGATAGGTTAAACCAGAATTCAGATTGCGATCTGGCCTTAAACTCGTTTAGTGCTAAACTCGCTGGAGTGGAAACGAGTTTAGCGTCGTGAAACCCAGTCGTCATTTATCAAGATTAGGTACCTAGTGATCTCGTTTAGAATTTATCTAGATCAATCCTGCTCGAGATTAGAGTATTTCGGTGAAACCGCCCCCTGTCTCTGTATGGATTTGAATGAAGTTTACATCAGAAATTTGTTATGAACACCTGGAACGTTATACGACCAGCTGTCCGTTCAGAATGAAGGCTCAAACGTAGAACAGCAAGAAAATTGTTAACATGGGCGTGATGAAGTAGCAGCTAGTAGAATTAGATCAGAATGTGCGCCTTTTCCATAGGCGGGGATTGTGTGTGTGATGCCCACTCGGTATAACACCTTCACGTTACCATCTTTATTAGCCGCGGATGGACGGTAGTGAAGAGGACTCAGCCAGAAATAATGCGTTAAACAAATCCAGCCTGAGTTCAAACACTGGAGAACGGTAGTTGAGCTTTTAGTGAGCTTTGAGTCGGACATAACCTGAATGTGCGGTCTTCTCCAGGTGTTTAACGAGATCCAAATGCCACCTATGAACCCTCACCGGCCTAGGAAAAGAAATAAGGGGAAATAAAAGTCAATAGCCACGACTGCCTGACTGCCCTTCCCCTCGAAATAAGACTAACAAGAAACCAATAATAATGAAATGTAGAAGGGAATTAAATGATATCAAGGGAACCCAGTGGAAAAATTGGGATCCATGAGCCCTTCCGACATTGTTAGATTTATTCGGGTGGGACGCTCCGAAGAATCAATCACAGTTCATCGAAGAAAATCAGAACTTGAGGGACGAACAGATAAAATGTTTTTTCTTTCCATCGCTGTATGAGAACCTCGTGTCCCTTCCTTCCCCCACTGTATGATTCCACGTGTTTCTTTATCTGTCGACGATTTGAATTCATTTCACCCCCCCCCCCCCCCACTCCCCCGACCAGTTTGGCTTTTCATATTTTTCCCGGACCACCAACCGTGTTTGGATAAGTTCTTCATTGTGTTGTGGTCGGACCCTAAATTTTCCATGGCTGGGAGCAATCCAAATAAGCTGCAACGGTATATAAAAAAAAATCTAGTTTTTTTGGGGGCACAATTGTTGTTTTTGCGAGAAAAAAAAGTGGGTGTACTTGAAAATGTTGACTCAACTTTGTTAAGGTTCTGATATCGGAACAGTATTGAGTCACTTTTTTTTAACGTCAGTCCCCTTCCCATCTATATGTATCCTCGTCGTATGCCAGTTTCCCCCGTGGGACCCAAGCTGTTTAGTTTCTATACGGAATATCTCCCGAGGCAGAACCAGGGTTTTTTCTTTCTCCAGAGGCTTTGTCTATAGCGTCAAAGGATTTTAGAACATGCAATAGAACAGTCGGCACCGGGGGTACAGTCCTGCTCCTTTGGCCTTCGCAACTTTGTTGCACCATCAGTCTGTTCGTTATCAACAGAGAATGAAACACCGCTTAATGACCAACTCGTAAAGGTCTCGTCAAATTTTGCAATAACTGGACATTTCATCAAGAGGGGCGTCAAGGCTGATGCATCTGTGGGGCTGCATATAAGTCTACGGAACATAATGTTGCACGTGTGATAAGTATAATATGGTGAATTGCGAAGTGAAAAAGGAGCTTTCTTTCAAACGGGCTTATATCCACTTGGAACTATTTTTGGGAAACTGAAAAAAACAATATGACACGATGCAAATTTCTCAAGGTTCCCAAATTTTCCTTATAGTTTCTACATAGCAATGTTGATAAGATCATAAATTTTCAAACATCTACCTCACATTTTGGAGGTGATACGACCATTCTCAATTTGGATTCAAGTCCGTTTAATGAAAACCCGTGGATATGAGCCATATTGAAAGAAAACTGGTTTTGGGAATCTTGAATAAGAACATCACATCCTGGCAATCGAAAGGCCAAGTTCGTAGTTGTGCAGAATCGGCCCACTCTAAGGGGGGCAAAATGAAACATTCTGACAAGTGACACCGCATTTCAAGTTTTTTCTGCCAAACACGATGGTGAAATCAGAATTGCGATGTATTATTCTGTTCTCAAACTGGAGCACATTGAAGATGAAGAAACGTGGTTGATACTTGACATGTTTAGTCTGCTCCTCGGGATGATCACCCCTTTTATGTAAGGAAAACCCGCTACGAATTAAAATATACCTACTGGAAGGAACTGTATTTTACCTATCAATAGAAACGAATCATTAAGGAAACTATTCCCTTCATGCATATTTATTGAAAATATAAATTGTAACAATGGTTGTGGTTTCGGCTTTTTATTGTGCTTCGTAACTTCTGCATGTATAAATAAGCACATTTGAGAGGAGTTATACCTAGCAAGGAATATGAAATACCCACGCCTCTAAATGAGCTTGAACTTCAACTTGTTACTCGGAAGTGACAAAATAATGGAAAGCACAGATAAATTAAGGATGATTGAAATTGGATGACTATCAAGTGTAAAACCTTTAGAAAAGCACGGTTTTAATAAGCAAACTCCGAGTACCTGTATGAATGAATGAAACATTAATTAGAATGGAGAAACGAGGGAAAGAGCGTCATTGGAAACTGGGATACGGTGATAATAATCAACAACATTCTCTCCCTCTTATTATTTCTGAACATAGTCGTGTACATATTTCGGTGCACTTCGAGCCCTCTGTGATCTTCTCTAGATACGGTTGGATTTGGAGGAACGGTATCTGAAGATAAAAGGCCGGGTATGTGATTCCTGTGAGAAATGATCTCAGTCGAGAAGCTCAGGACACTCCATTTTGGTCGGTTCCTTCTATTAACTCCGATTAAGAGACATGCATGTCCTCTAGAAGCAAAATGATTGACGGACACCGTCGTTTCTCTAACTCTTCCGAATGAGAGCATATTCCGGATTTGCTTCGATTAGCTCGATCTTTATCACAATCGGACTGTTACAGTGTTGTACTTTGAGCTTCTTACGTGGCCACGAGCTTCTTACGTGCCAGCACTTCATCAGTACTCGTCCGGGCTGCATTAGGCAGGAGGGGATAGATAGGCCATTTGTAGATCGTCGTACATTAGAAAACATCCGTTCGTGTGGTGTGCAGTTTGTTGAGGTACATAGTAGAGAACGAATTGAATGTAAAGCACCAGATAAGACGTATTCCCACTGCGATGGCTTCAGGCCTTTGCTCCTCAAGGCTAATGAAATTGCTTCCCATAGTATGCCGTTGTAGCGCTCTATTTGGCCATTTCCTTCAGGGTTATGGGGGGTAGTCAGACTCGTTGCTATGCCTTGAGTGTGTAAGAAAGTAGTAAGTCCTCTGGAGAGAAAGGAGGATCCCCTATCTGAATGTATACAGGCCGGCATTCCAAAAATTGAAAACAGGTTCGTCAGACACTTCTTGACAGAGGTGGAACTGCACGGCAAGGGTAGGTACACAATTGGAAACCTCGAAATTTTATCGACAATCGTCAGATGGTTTTCCACTATTGGATGGAAGTGGGCCTTCAAAATCGATGTTGGGCCTCTCAAAGGGTCTTAATTAGGTGGCTATCTTGACGCTTGTAAAATTGCAGTTCGAGTTCAGCACATGTAAGATCCAGAGTCTAATTTTCGAAAAGGCGTTGGCGACAAGTGGAGAACGTAATAAAGCCGAACGTAGTAAATCCTGATATGTTTCTTGGTGTCAACATCAGCTGTCACTGCCTTGAAGGTGCAATCTTTGGTTAGGGATTTGAACACTATGATATGTAGGTACTGATCGATTGTTTCATGAGCGGTTTTGCGTTGATAATTTATATCCAGCAAATATTTCATTTTTAGATACATCGTACATGGCTATAAGAGTTATCAAAGCTTCTTTGCAGGTCGTGGCATCACTGATATATTCGAATACTGCAAAAGAAAGATAGTCGGATAGAACCCTCAATTTGTCGTCGTCACCCACATTAGCCTTATCAACGAAGTTTTCAAAGTCCGGACCCAGTGAGACCATTCCCGTCTTACCGTGGCGCTCTCGGGATCGGCGTTGAATCTTTCGGGTTTATGAAGCTTGTCCATATTACTTGTGTCATGCTTATTAAATTGTTATACTGAAAGTGTAAAACCTTTAGAGAAGCAAGGCTTTAAAAAACAAACTCGGAGTACATGTATGAATGAATCTGACTATGATAAGATTGAAGAAACGAGGGGAAGAGCGTCTTTGGTAAATGCCTAAATACAAGTACCCTACCTAGGTGTCAAGTTTTTTTTGGTAATTTTTTTCTTATTAGAAGAAATTAAACATGAAAAATGTACACATTTACGTTAAAAAAGAAAATGACTTCCGTCATTACGAAAACGACTTTCGATCTGCTCCAACTTTGAGCCCTCATTGTTAACGAACGGCTGGTCGTACAAAGCTCCGGATGGTCTTAAAAACATCGAGTATTCGAGATCCATCCCTATTAAATATGATGAATGAAACATTGGACAGGTGTAGCAACTAGAACTTGAAGTATTAACAATATCGGTTACAGAAAAGCAACAATGTATGGTTATTCTAGGGTCACTGTGTATGGTATGTGTATGGATATAGGGCAACGATGTATGGTTATTCTACAGGTCGCTGTGCTATTTTCGTTTCAGTCTTCATTGAAGTCTTGATGATAGGTGGTCCCAACCAGTGGAAATACAGATAACAATTCGAAATTCGTGTCATTTTCCAATTTTTGGCATAAGAAGGTATGAAGGCATGTGTATAGTTATAGGGCAACAATTAGGGATGCAACATCGGGATCAAATAATCGATTATACCATGAAATGATTAATCGCAAGCTAATAATCGGTGTGACTGATTTATCCGTATTGAATAATCGATGTTCGATTAATCGCAAGCAAATAATCGATTGTTTAAGTACTTATTCCTAACGCAAAATTATTTGCTTCTGATGGTTTTCTTCATCTATAGGTGACGACCTATCGTTAAACTGCAAGGCTAATGATAAGGGAATGCCAAAACCGAATAAAATTATTCAAAATAGTTTTTTTTTTTATACATTGAGGGCACCATAAATTGAACCGCTAAAAGGTGTATATTAAAAAAGTAGTGTTTAGGGTCATCTTAAAAAAACAAAGATTTGAGAGGGTTCAAGCGGTTTCGCTCTTGAGTCAGCGTCAGTCCTGCTTTTGAGAAGTATTCGATAATGAACCATTGGAATCGACCAAAGAAAAAAATGCCCCCCCCCCCCCCCCCAAACACTTCTAAAATGTGAACTAAAAACTATACCGTTCTTTTTGAATTTTTCCCTACCAACAGGGGGGGGGGGTTACCTAGGGTCCTATAAATCATTAATTTTCCGGTAGATTATAATCGTAAAATCTAGACCCCGGTTGAAGACAAATCGTCGTTATTATTGTTACTACCTCCAACAGTAACAATAACAACATAAACAACGACGGTTTGTCTTAATTTGTCGATTAATATTACTGAATAATCGGTTTTTGAATACATCTGGATTTTGAAAGCATTTTTGAGCAGATTAGAATGCATTAAATCCTGATGCAAAAACCGATTAATCAGTAATAATAATCAATTAATAAGTAATGATAATCGATTAGTAAAAATAATCGGCAGTTAAATATCGATTAAAATTAATCGATTCATTGAGATCAAATAATCGATTATTTGTTTGCATCCCTAGCAACAATGTATGGTTATTCTAGAGGTCGCTGTGCTATTAGCGTTTCAGTCTTCATTGAAGTCTTGTTGATAGGTGGTCCCAACCAGTGGAAATACAGATAAAAATTTGAAATTCGTGTCATTTTCCAGTTTTTTGCGTAAGAAGGTATGAAGGTATGTGTATGGTTATAGGGCAACAATATATAGATAACAAATACAGATAACAATTCGAAATTCGTGTCATTTTCCAGTTTTTGGCATAACGATACCAAAAATACCACGTATCATCAATTTTTGCCAAACTCTGTTTTTAATGGGCCTTCAGTATTTTCTAACGCCCAATCGAATGGTGCTGTAGCCAAGTCTCTACGAAAATTGCTTATGGGAGAAATATCCAGTTTTCTAACAACCCGAATCACTAACAGGCTTGAACGTTTTTTTGCTCTCTTGAAAAGTCGGATATGTTCTGATACGTGGTATTCGAATGAGGGTATCGATAAGTAGGTATGAACGATGAATGTATGAATGATTCAATTGTCCGCATTAAAAAATTGCAGATAAAAATTTATATAAGTAGGACCTACTAAAAAAAAAAAAAAAAAAAATTTTAATTTCTTGGTCAATTCCAGTGATTTGTTATTGAAAATGATGAAACAAAATGAACGCTTCGGAGGGCCGCGATCTGGAAAACCCCCGTCGACAGCGTGACAATCATAATTACTCCCCCCTGACTCGTCTGTAATTTCATACCGTTTGCGCGCTCATCTGCAGCCCCCTCCCTCGAATAACCGATGATTAAATGGTTCTGTTTCGATTTCCAGTCGGTAAATACTTCGTGAGGCGGCGGCAGTAGACGATGGAAGAGGTCGACTCGGGGGTGGAGGGTAACACTAATCTTTTGCGTTTTTCCCAGAGCGGACAGATTGAAGCCGTTAGAACCGAGTGATTGATTAATGCGTCATGAAGGATAACTAGGAGTGACGGTGCAGGGGCGAGGGGCTTTAACAGCACAAGGGTCACGTTCCTGAGCGCAGAACGGGAGGAAAAGGGTCGTAAATTAAAATAGAAACACTAGCTGCTCTTTGTAGGAGTCCTACGCTGATTATATGTCTCCTGACAAGCCACCTCTGTTGTCTTGACTTTACGACGTCGTTTCACTTTTTTAGTCGCTCTCTCTCTTGCGTTTTGCTTTCCCTCATCTTTTATGCCAAAGGAAAGAAAAACTTCTCCGCAGTTACGAAAAGAATAAAGTTAAAATCCGTAGGTAGAATCTGTACCCTCGTTAGGTACCATGTGCTTCTAGTAACACAACTTGAGGATCAAAAGGTGTAAGCTAAGGGACGACCATAAACTACATCATCTATAGTGTTTATACGTTTATAAACGCCATGGGAACAGTAAGGAACCTTTGAAAACGCAAGAAAAAAAAAACATGCAACTTGAAGTGAATGCTGTGACTCACATTAATGTGACACTAATTAGTGACATTACCGTATGGTCAAAACTTTTAAAAATGTACTTATACCGAATACCACCATGAAAAATCCCAATTTGAAAATAAACTTAGGTACATTAGATTTTTTATCATTTAATAATGATTAACAGGACGTTGACATTTGTTTTGCGAACGTTACGAGCGTCACGTCACGATGGGGTTTGCGAGCATCACGGACGAGCGTCACTTGATGGCACAAGAAGTTGCACCATCAAGTGGAAATTGAATCACGTTACTATAATACATAGTTGCTAGTGTCACGTTACTGTGGTGGTTGTGAGCATTACATAACGATATAAATGAAGAGGCTAGAAAAATAGTTTCGTTATGCCTGCAGATATAAGTAAAGTGCGAGAAAACTCAAAACCTTACGACGCTACAGCTGCCGAAAGAGCGAAACGATATCGAGAAAACAACAAAATTCTGCAACTCCCTATACGAGCGCTTCAGAACGACATAAAGCGTACAGAGCTAAGAAAAAGACTCAACTCGAAGAGTTGCAATCATCATCGTCCGAAAATGTGAAATCTCAAGATGTTACAGCTGCCCAAAGAAGTAAGCAATATCGTGAGCGCAAGAAACACGAATCTAAACCTTACGATGATACAGCAGCTAAACGGGCTGAAACATATAGAGCTAAGAAAAAGGGTCAAGAGGTGGAGGAGTGGAAAGAGTCTTCAAATACATCTTTAGGTATACTCAATCTGTTACAACGTCGTGAAATTAGGTAATCATTATTAAATACCTATATACCTATCGGTAGAAGTCTACGGCCCGTTTTTTTTTCTAATGTAAGTTTCTTATCTTCGATAATTAACCTTTAAAATTGCCCAAGGAGAAACAAAAAAAAATAACAAAAAAAAATACCCCCTCAATATTTGAGGGTTTACGTTTCAAGATACATACGTCGATTCCTACAATCGAATTAAAAGGTTCAAACCTCGGTAACGGGGAAAAGGTATTTATTTCATTGGCTTATATTCATTTACAGCCGTTACAAATTTGAAGGACTAGAAAAAAAAAATCCACAGTCATGCAACATGGCTACAAGAAGAAATAATTGGTTTTATGTAAAATGTCGCCATTAAAGAACAACATGTCCATGAAGAACGTCTCAAGTATCAACCACGTTTTTTCATCTTCAAAGTCCGAGAGCGGAATAAGATATAGCAATTCTGAGTTCACCATCTTATTCAGCGTGTAAAAACCTTGTGGTATCACTTGACAGACCGTTTCATTTTTGGTATTTTTGAGTGACCCCCCCCCCCCCCCTCACAACCAAAAATCCCTTTCGCTTTTGAACATTTCAACTCTAAAGACGACGGTGAAGTGAGAATTGCGATATCTCTTTCCGTTATCAGATTAGAGCAGACTTAACCATGAAGAACATCTCAAGTAACATGCATGTTTCTTCATCTTCAAAGTACTCAAGTTTGAGAACGAAATAAGATATCGCAATTCTGATTTTACCATCGTGTTCAGCATTAAAAAAAAACTTCCAAAATGAGTTGTCACTTGTCATAATGTATCATTTTGGGAATTTATGCGGAATTTCTCCCCCCCCCCCCCCTAAAAATCCCCCACCCCTTAGAGTGTCCCGATTCTGCCCATCCACGAACTTAGCCTTTCGATTATCAAGAAAGATTTTTTGTGCAAATTAGAACTTTTTATCTCAATTCTATCGAGAGTTAGCGTATAGAATGACAGGTTTTGGCAGTGGATTCAGGATGGTCTGAAACGGAGTTTGGTATGAAAATTTTTCGAAAATTCGAATTTTCGAATTGAGAACTACATTTTCTTTGAAAAATTTGCTAATAAAATGCTACTAAATAAAATACAGAATAAATTAATTACACATGTATACGAGTATTAATGTATTTTAAAAACTCAAATATCAGTCTGTTCACTTTCATTTTCGAAGACGCCGGTAGAGTGGCGAGCATGGGGAGCCCCCCCCCCCTAGACTTTTGGGAACACAAAAACAAATTGTGCTGAATTATTTAAAAGAAACACTAGAATTGAATGCGTAGGTAGGACCCCCCCTCAAAATTTGTTGGTTTACGTTTCAAGATACGTAGATTCAGAAAATGGAATTTAAAAAAAAGAAGAAAAAAATCCGTCCGTCCGCCGTACACTGTACGCAGCACTTTGCCTAGTTAGCGTTGAGCAAAAATTACGACATTTTTTTACGGTTTTTTTTTCAGCACTTCATTCCTGGCGATTGATTGGCACACTCAAGGAGCAATGCTCAAGGCTCGTTTCTTGGTCTACTCCACAGAATCTGCAGTGCTGGGCTTGCAATACTGCTATTCTGTGGAGATGCGCGGAAGGGGTTCAAAATTTCAGTTCAAGTTTGTGATCATGTCTGTAGCTCTTTGCCCAGTTAGCGTTGTGCTAAAATTACGAAATTTGGTTTACGGGTTCGGACCACACCCACGTTGACCCTTGAAACGTTTCAAAACCTTATGTCAAGGGTTTTCAAATCGAATTTTGACGTTTCAATTGAAGTTTTTTTTTCGACATTTTTTTTCCTTTTTTGACATGAAATTGTCTTTGCTCTGGCCTCCCAGCGATTTTGTGACATCCTCCTTTTGGCATGATTTACACGTAAAACCAATGCGTAACTAAGTAATTGTAACTCCATCTGTGTGCATCCCACGGTAATCGATACCTTCTGTAGCAGCAATTTTTACCAACCTGTCAACTATTTCATTTCCGTTTACTCCCATGTGAGATTTAACCCACATAAGAGTAACCCTCTTCCCTAAACTTTGCATGCTTCGTAGCTCTTTTCATATGTCAACCAGGGGATGGTTTACATATCCCTTTTGTCTTAAATTTCGTGGCTTGTCGAGGGAGCTAAGCGAGTCGGTAAAGATGAGAGTCTGATCATGTATAGGAGCTGTGGATTTTACGTATTGTAGCGCCTTCATTATTGCCATCAGCTCTGCTGTACGTATGGAGGTACATTCGTTTAATTTTTAAAGTATTCGTACTTACGTTACCTTCTATGAGGGAGCCGTCGGTAAACACTCGTTTGCTATTTGGCCATTCTTCATTGATTTTTTGGGTAAACTGTAAGGCATTGTGGGATCGTGATAATGTAACATTTATATGGAGTTTACATGCTTGTATATTATAAGGGGTTGAAATATAGGCATTTTTGGAGCTGTATAAATATTTTGTACGAGTAAATAGGCAACATTATCTGTTAGACATTCAGATAATATCATAAGCGGTGCTTTTTTGTTATACCTACCTAATTTAGGAAATATCTTAGAGTCATCTTTCCTACTACCTACATTTGAAGTTGAATGTTGATAATATTATGACGTTCCAAGTAAACACGATGCCCAGATAACAAGGTAATGACACGTTAGATTCCGGAATTAATTTGAGAAACGTAGTATAATTTTATACGAGTACAATGAATTTTCCAAATTTGTATATAGTAGGGGATTTAAATTTTTGTTTTCAAAAATGAAACTTGTAGTGGTATTAATATGATTAACATGGAATTTCCATTCAACAAAAACTCAGATTTACCAAACTCATCATTTGTGACATTTTGGTTAAGTCTGAAATGTGTAATAATTTGAGTGAAAATGGATGTCGTAGTTAATATGTCGATCACCAAATCCATTCGTGTCTTGTCCGCAGTTACAAAGACACAACGGGCTACAGAGACGCCTACGGTTGAATTCTGAATCCCTCGAAATGGAGTTTTATAGACATTTATAGAGAAATGTCTGCTGAAAACATCACGTAAATTAGCTTTCTTCGAAAATGTGTTCATTGTACACAACTCTGTTGGATAATGTCTGTCAAGTTACTTGGAAGACTTGTGGTCCTTCTGTTTGTGTTATAAAAATATAAATGAATAACGGTAGAAATCCAAGGGTCCTGAAAAAACCAGCAGGTTAGGAGAGCGGAAGATGATTTTTCAAAGTATCTTGTTGCCTTTGAGCTCGAAAAAGAGGTTATTTTTTTCAACCACAAATGGGTTCAGCGAAACAAAGAGAGGAAAAATGCCAGGGCTTCAGGAAAGTGTAGAGAAGACGAGCCATCGCTCTGGATAAAATGTGAAGATGAAATGTGCGCTTTCCCTGCGTCTGTCAGCTTTTAAATTAGGCGGTCACTGAAAACTATAGACGGAAAAACGGCAAGAGGGAAAGGTGAGTAATTGGCGAGTATTGCTTTAGATGGAGAGTGCAAGTGAGGGATTGAAAAGTATTAGTTGCCCCTGACAGTAATCGGAACGTCGTTAGGGGATGGTTCGGAGTGGTGGTTGTTCGGTGGGGGGGGGGGGGTATTAATTATAGTGAACGGAGAGTTCGCAGGTTCGCCGGCTGGAACTGAGTGATACTGCGACGAGCTCCCTCAAGGGCCTGCGGGTGTGTGGGGTATTGTGGCAGTGGCGGAAAAGGGGTAACAGCCATCGGTGCGGGTTATTAGCTGCCTGCCAAAGCGGTTCGCTCTTCCACCTCCGTTAAATCCCACAGATATCGCATAACGGTTGAATGGATGAGCCCGTGAGTGGTGCGACGGAGTCGGGGCGAGCCGGTGCAGTCGGAATCCGAGTTAACCCGAACCCTTTTTTGAATATTTTACCCTGAAAGTTTACCAAACCGTGACTCCTACGTGGTATCAATGGTATTTCACAACCCGCGTCTCACTGGTCAGCAATTTGAAAGGAACGGATTCGGAATCATTTTCCGACAGGTTTCACCCATTTCTGTACCGATAAGAAGATTATTAATAAATCAAGGGATGAAAATGAAACCGGTGATTTCATTTCATCATTCCACCCTTAGATTGCTTGAGAGGTTCCCGAAAGAATCCGTAATTATACGGAGTACCTAGTGATCCTCGTTTCGTCTTTGGTGAATAAAGTTTCAACGACGAAATCAATTCCATCTCCTTCAAATTGCTCCGCACTACACGGAAGAAATACTCATTTTGGATTTGGACCATCGTCTCATAACAAATGAGTAGGCCGAGTGGTCCCACCCATAGGCATATCGTTGTTAACGTTCGACTAGAGCCAGTCATTGGAACCGACCAAAGAAAAGCTTGGAGAAGATCAACGTGCTTCAGAGACTATTAATAAGAATAATTCTGAAAAAACCTAGATTATATCCTGGTGTGCGTCTGTACAGTGACTGTCTGTACGGATTTCACGATTAGACAACTATTCATAAAGTCCCTCCTACTGTTGTATTATAAATCTCCTTGTGTCGTTTTGGACTTGAATAGCCATGATTATGGTACGCCCTTTAGATTGGTAGGTAATGTCGATAACCCTAAGCCAGCTTTGACGCTGACAACCAGGAGCCCTCAATTTATTATTTACATGTTGCATCGCCGTTTGACAAGTGGGTTAAGATCGACTACTCTTTATTCTCGCCCATCTTACAAGAAACTAATTTTGGTTTATTATCTTCGATAATGAACCATTGGAATCGTCCAAAGAAACTAATTTTTTCATGGCTAATTGAGCTAGGGGTAAAAGAGGCTGAGAATAGCATTCTGAGTATCTACCCATGAGATGCATGTTCTCGGAATCATAAAAACAAAAAATGAGATGTTTCTGTATATGTTGTTTGCATGATAGGTATTTTCTTAGATCGGCTCTTGCGAGGCGCGACGGGCATTGCCTATATCCCCGCAATAAGGTTTAATGATGAACTCATGCGATTTATATGTATATTATTGTATTGAAACTTGAAATAAATAAATAAATAAAATTTTTTTTTCAACCACCTCTCAGTATTTGTGAGTTTACGTTTCAAGATACGAAGATTCAGAAAATCCAATTAAAAAACTGCATATTCTTGACACAACGGTTAATTATCTTTTTTGTGCAGATCACCCTTCTGCATGGATCACTAAATGATTGAATAATTTTTATTATGAATTATCATTAATAATTAATGATAATAATAATAATTATTATTATTAATTATTAATAATTACTATTAATTAACTCGAGATCTGAAAACCCTGTGCTGATCGAATCAGCTGGGTTTTGAAATTTCAGTTCAAGTTTGAACAAAGTTCAAGTTTTTTAACTTCCCGATGAGCTCGATTCTTGAAATTCTAAAATTGGGCAAGGATGGATAACAATGCAAAATTCACTCAAATTATTGTCTGTGAAATTGTTTAAACAGTACCTATTTGTTCAAACAAAAAAATTTGGATGATGAGCTAGAGTATTGAAACTCGGGTCGGGGATGTATGACAGTGCAATATTTACCTACTCGGTTTCATTTATCATTTCGTGAATTAGACAGAAGGGTGATCTACACAAAGAAGATAATAAACCTCCACCTGTGGTGCGGGCCTTGGGCGAGTGGTTTGGGGGCTCATTGTTACATCATCATCGTTGTGCTTCATTACATTCACAAAATTTGTGAATGTATTTAATACACTGGCCCCGTACATTCACAATCACGGTCTTGTACGAGTATCAAGTACAGTACGCACATCGTATACGTACAGCGTTTATTATACAACGTTGTATACGTAGGGGAAAAGTACCAGTTATTGGACGGGGTCCAGTTATATGACACTTGGTCGTATTGTTTGAATTATTAAGCGTTTTGTCGGGAGTTTCTTTCCCCACCTTTTTCTAATAGTAACAGCAACTATCGTAGAGTGCATTGGTGTACAGTGTAAATATTTTGAACGTGTTTTCCATGTTCAGCGCAATCTGAAAGTTTGAAGGTGCATGTTTGGCTGAGTTTCTTGTGGAATCGACAAAATTACGAAAAACATCAATAATCATGAGCAACCGGCTATCTCATTTCGTTCTCAAACTGGAGCACTTTGAAGATGAAGAAACATGCATGTTACTTGAGATGTTCTTCATGGTTAAGTCTGATCTAATCTGATGACGGAATGCGATATCGCAATTCTAACTTCACCGTCGTGATTAGAGTTGAAATATCAAAAAGCTTAGAGGGGTTTGGGAAGTTGTGGTGGGGGGGGGGGGGGTTAACTAAAAAAATGAAAGTCTGACAAGTGACACCTCATTTTACAGGTTTTTACACCCTGAATACGATCGTGAAGTCGGAATTGCGTTTCGTTCTCATTTCGTTCTCAAACTTTAGTAGGTACTTTGAAGATGAAGAAACGTGGTTGAACCTTGATATAATCTTCATGGTTAGTAATCTTCATGGTTCACCATCGTGTTCGGCGTTGAAATCACCAAAAGCTGAAGGTGGTTGGAGGGAGGGGGGGGGGGGGGGGGTGTTAATCCGAAAATTAAAGTCTGACAAGCGACACCTCATTTCAAAGGTTTTTACACGCTGAATACGATCGTAATGTCAGAATTACGATACCTCATTTCGTTGGCAAACTTGAGTAGGTACATTGAAAAATTTTCATTTAATGAAGAATACGTTCTTCATGGTTTGTCTGCTCTAATCTGATAACGGAATGCGATATCGCAATTCTGACTTCACCATCGTGTTCAGCGTTGAAATGTCCAAAAACTGAGGGGGGTTTTGAAATTTGGGGGGGAGGGGAAAGTTTCACCCAAAAAGTTTAAAACTGAAACGGTCTGTCAAGTGACACCTCGTTTTATTTATTTTATTGTGTCGGAGATCTTTCGAACTGGGAGATCGGATGATGGGGATGGACATTTGGGGGTAGAGAAGGTAAAGACACCTGGCGTTTCATGAATATGCGTACTAAGCCAGGCATATTAGCATTTTCATAGGAAAGTTTTGATCCAGTTTTGATTTTTTCACCCTTAATGTTTTTTGTGGTAGTTGGACACGAATCTGAAGTTCGCTGGCTACGGATGGCCATACGTTTGGCACATTTTCTTATTGTTTGCCTATATCATGAAAAACGATGCGTTTTTTCTCGCAAAAGTACAACCTTATGTAAAATAGACAAGATTTTGAGGGTCTCACGGCAACTTCCCACATCGTCATTTGGGCGACTTTTCAGCAGAGCCAAAAAATCATCTGCCAATGACTACGTTTACTGAGTAATTCAGTAAAATATATCGTGATATTTAGTGTTACCTAACTTAGGTACCTAACTTATACTTAGTTAGATCGATCCGCCGGGGGAAGACGCTTCGAATAATGTGCATAACTCATTTTGGCCAAAAGTGACGATGTGGGGTGTTGCCGCGAAACCCTCGATTTGTTACAAATTTACTCCGGACGTCTTCGATCACGCCAACCATTGATGTACGTGATGGTATGATCTAAAACCATGTTGTGCGACTGCAGGTGCTGAGGGAGGTACAAAAGTATCTTCGATGAGGGTGTTGTGTAAATCGTATTAGGAAGTTAACCAGAAATACAATTGACATTAACATGTAGAGGTTCACTCGGGCATCCCTCCCAATATTACAAAAGTCATTGGCATGTCCTGTCGGGAAATAAATTTTCTGGAATATAATATTTTCGTACCACCACAACAATATTAATTGTTAAAATCAAACTTTATTTACACAGTGAAATAAAATTTGAGGGTCGTCACAACCACGCAGGGCGCTCATACTTATATACAAAATGATTATCAATTTAATAAGCAATGATGAATGAGGCTCTTGTGCGGCGGTTCTGTTGAATTTGCGGAATCCACAGGCGGAGACTCGGGCTCTGAACGAGCGTGGGTTGAAAAGGGTCCATTTTGGTTTATTATCTTCGATAACACTGGTTTACAAAAAACGAAGTCCGGACTATTTGACCGGACAATGGTATTCCAGGGTATTTTTGCGTTCTGAATCCGATCCCGAGGTCATCTGAGCCCCATTAGGTCAATTTTTGGCGAAATTCGGATTAATATGCTACCTACATTAATTTTTCATGCTCCATTGAATGGCGTCGTCGGTTTTCGTCTCTGGGTATCCGTTTCCATGAAAAACACGTTATGAGATCTTTTTTGTCGAAATTATACTGGAGAAATGAACTAAGCGACTTTCTGCGTTCTGGAAGTACAGCATATGTTTGACGAACCACAGTTGCTAAGGGTAGATAACTAGCAGAGGCCGCCGTTGGTCTATTCTATATACAATGATTCGTCCAATAGGATCGTTAGTGTCGTCAAACCGAAGACCACATGGAGCATGATTCTATCTCGGACATGAAACATTGTCAGAAACACGCATACGAAATGCCACAACATTTATCACTCATTGCTTTGCGAAACTGCAGAAATTGTACAGGAAATTGGAAATTGAACAATAAAGGGTGGTGGTTGAAACATGAATTCGAGTACCTTTGAATATCACGCAGGCCTCGTGTAGTACGTACATGTTTACCGCGCTAAGAAGCTATGTAACTAAGATTATAACAACTACGCTTGAAGACCCTCCAACAAATTAAAGTAACCATGTCAATAAAGATCATACAACCGGCTATGTGATAAATACAAAATACAAAATTATTGAATTTTATTGTAATTTAAAAAATAACTGAATTATTATTAATTGTTAAAATGATTTATTCTGATGTATTTCGATGGGAGACCATCCAAAAATGGCAAAGAGAAATAAAAGTCGTGCTATATCAAATTTGTATCCATCAGAAATTCATCAAGTCAAGTGCCTTTTTCAGAATAAATGTAATTTTACTAAGTACATTAATTACATTTTACATGATTCAGATATGTCGTGGTATAAATAAAACATCATGAAGGAACACTGGCTCAAATCAGGTTTCTTTAGCTATTTCCGAGCCAAAGCAATCCAACTTCTAAAATCAGAAGAACATCAAACTCAAATTTCTCGAAACTGAGTTTTTTGACGTAGTTAGTTTTTCCTGTAAGCCGACGATATATTATATGATATATCATGATGTATTTGTATTTTTTGGGAATAGTCAAATAAAATAAATTATTTATTAATTTTCACAGTTGTATTATCGCGCGGGGTAGACATTATAAGCAAAAGGTAGTTGAGGTAGGAAAAGGTCGACGTTTTTCGTAGAAAATACATGGATTCCACGATCAATCATCAACTGCTCGACTTAGAAGTCCATTAAAATAACTTTATTGATCTGCCTGATTCTCTTGTCCGAGAAACCACTGAACAGCAATTACACGTCTAATCGTTTTATTCACAACTGTAACATTAAAGGGAAACCCCAAATATGATAAATATAGAAATATGAATAAAATGGAATAGGTAGTCATCTGATGCAATCCCTGGCTCAACCGAAGATTTGAATCGAAACATCTATACTTAATCCGAAAAAGATTGTTAATGGTGGAGAAGAAGAACTAACCGAAAAATAATGGGGGGAAATCTATTGAACTGACTAGAGATGTTTACTGCCATGTTCTTCACAGAGGGAAAGGGATCATGATCTAGGTCCCTCCTATTATCCAACCACTTCGGACTAAATCGAACTTTACTTAATGATCTCCGTTCTTCGCAACACCCCCTTCGTCCACGAGTCTTATAACGAGCGACTAGAACGCATTCCGATAACATATCTCAACCACCAGACCACCTCGCCCTATCAGCTCTACCCAACCCTACTCTAAACATATAAATGTCTTCTCAACTCTAATGGGAAAACCGGCTATTTGGGAAATTCTCCCGGTTAGATTTCATAAATGGTGTTTATCGAAAGAAAAGTTGTCGGTGAGTTCGCACGCAGCCAACTCGCGGGAGCTCCCTGATCGACTGTGTGGGTCACTGATACGACTTTATCGTTCAGATCCGAACGGGGGGATCGTAAATGTTCCTCAAATATTATATTTTGATTGAAAAACTTTATTTATATGGATGACTTTAAGAATTTTTTCAGAGGCATTTGATCAGGTTGATTGCTGTTTGTTTCATTATCTTTGATAATGACCCTTTGGAATCGCCCAAGAAAAACAAAAAACTCTGCAAATTCTTGACACAACAGTTCATTATCTTCTTTGTACAGATCACCCTTCTGTCTAGATCACTAGGTCTAAATGTCTAGATCCTGAATGTTAGATTAATTATTATTATCAATTATCACTAATTATTACAATTTTATCAAGTACCTAGTGAAAATTATTATAATTTATTGTTAGGTATTAATAATTCGTATTTACTATTAATAATAATTATTATTAATTATGAATAATTAATACGATATAATTCTAGGGTTTTTAATACTACGTCGGTAATAATTTTTCTATAAAAGAAGTACCTACCAACTAACATTCGAAATTACCTTCATTTCCGTAGCACGAAACGCACCTCAGAACAACAAACTCGACATCACTTAAGCCATATGATGTTCAAAGAGCTTGTTAGTATGAAAATAGACCTGTATTTCAACAGTTTGATTCACGATCGTGTTGTGAGGCACAATCTTTGAGCCGTCATTGTAAACGAACGGCTGGTCGTACAAAGCTGCGGATGGTCTTAAAACATTATACGGAACAAACTTTATCTAACTATGAAATAAAAAACATACCGTTCTATATGAATTTTTCGAGATATGAGATTTTCAAATTTTCAAAATTCGTTTTGAACCCCTTCCCCTTGACCTAGGGTTATGAAAAGTTTCGAGGACCATTGTGGGGTTGGTCGAAACCCATAAAAAAATTTCGTAATTTTAACTCAACGCTAACTGGGCAAAGTGCCGCGGACGGCGTACGGCGGACGGCGTACGGCGGACGGATCGATTTTTTTTTTTTCGATTTTCTGAATCTACGTATCTTGAAACGTAAACCAACAAATTTTGAGGGGGGTTAACATTTTTTTTTTCTTTGGGCGATTCCAAAGGTTCATTATCGAAGATAACAAACCAAAATGAAGTACGAGGTACGCGGTGTAGGTGTGGGAGGGGGCGCAGAGACATAAAAGGTCTTGTCGTATGACGCACTAGTTGGTCTCCTGCTAGCCGTCTTACGTCATACGCTCGTGCGTCATAGGCTCTGACGCAATAGTTGGCCTCCTGCCAGGCGTCTTACGTCATACGCTCGTGCGTCATAGGCTCTGACGTACTTGTTGGCCACCTCCCAGCCGTCTTACGTCATACGCTCGTGCGTCATAGGCTCTGACGTACTTGTTGCCACCTGCCAGCCGTCTTACGTCATACGCTCGTGCGTCATAAGCTCTGACGCACTAGTTATCCTGCCAGCCGTCTTACGTCATACGCTCGTGTGTCATAGGCTCTGACGTACTTGTTGGCCACCTCCCAGTCGTCTTACGTCATACGCTCGTGCGTCATAGGCTCTGACGTACTTGCTGGCCACCTCCCAGCCGTCTTACGTCATACGCTCGTGCGTCATAGGCTCTGACGCACTTGTTGGCCTCCTGCCAGCCGTCTTACGTCATACGCTCGTGCGTCATAGGCTCTGACGTACTTTTTGGCCTCCTGCCAGCGGTCTTACGTCATACGCCCGTGCGTCATAGGCTCTGACGTACTTGTTGGCCTCCTGCCAGCCGTCTTACGTCATACGCTCGTGCGTCATAGGCTCTGACGTACTAGTTAGCCTCCTGCCAGCCGTCTTACGTCATACGCTCGTGCGTCATAGGCTCTGACGTAATGGCCCGCCGGTCGCTTGTGTTCTTACGTGATCTGAGGGAAAGGGTGAATCAAGGGAACACATTTTTCCCGTTTCAGTTTATGTGCCAAAGCAAAGACATGAAAATGTCAAAAAAATATGTAAATAGGTACCTAAGCCCAACTGTAATGTCAATTTTCTGACAATGAGTTTTCGACTATAGTTTTCATACCTTTTTACTTAAGTACTTATTGCAATTTGAGACTGATAATGAGCTGTTTGCAAATAAAAAGTCTGATAACTACTTTATTACATCTTATTAATCTATTTTCAAGTTCCAATTCACAGTTGAATGTATTTTATTTAGATGTCGTAAAATTCGAAAAACGATGGAATGACGAAACCTGTCGACTACTGACTCAAGTGATACTGTCGACTTCTAACACATGTAGGTCGACTACTAGTGCAAAACCATGTCGACTACTGAAGAAAATGTTGGTCACTGGTATCGACTACTACCTAGAGCATTGGGATTTTTTACAAACCCGTTTTTCCCTTTTCAAACCATGTTGAATAATATTTCCCGCTGCCAAGTCAATAGCTCATCATCAAAATTTAATTTGTACCACAAATTTAATTTGTATTACAAAAAGGTATTATTTAAACAATTTTACAGATGAGAAACCGAGTAAATATTGCAATGTGGTCTATCCCCGACTCACGGTTAAAATTTCTAGACTGTAGTTTACCGGGAAGATGACAAAAGGTAGTTTTATTCTGGGCGTCTGAGGGTTGGGTCACATAACGGCCGTTTTCGACGCGAAAGATTAGTGTTTTTCCTAAACCTTTGCGCGCTCACTGTGAACGAACGGCTGGTCGCACAAAAATCCAATTGGTCTTAAAAGATTCGTAATTTTTCAGGTCATTCAAAAGTGAACTGAAAATTACACGTTTCAGTTAAATATTTTGAGATATGACATTGTCGAAATTTTAAATTTCGTTTTGAACCCCTTCCCCTTGACCTAGGGTTATGAAAAGTTTCGAGGACCATTGTGGGGCTGGTCCAAACCCAGAAACCGAATTTCGTAATTTTAACTCAACGCTAACTGGGCAAAGTGGCGCGGACGGCGTACGGCGTACGGCGGACGGACGGATTTTTTTTAATTCGATTTTCTGAATCTACGTGTCTTGAAACGTAAACCAACAAATTTTGAGGGGGGGTTAAAATTTTTTTTTCTTTGGGCGATTCCAATGGTTCATTATCGAAGATAATAAACCAAAATCCGTCCGTTCACCGTACGCGCCACTTTGGCCAATTAGCGTTGTGGTAAAATGATAGTTGGGTTGGGTTACGGGTTCGGACCAACCCCACAATGATCGTCGAAGCTTTTCATAACCCTAGATCAAAGGTAAGAGGTTCCAAAGGAATTTTGAAATTTTGAAAAAATTCAAATGGAACGGTATAGTTTTTAGTTTAAATTTAGTTAGAGTTTATTTCTTAGAATTTTTGAGACCATCCGCAGCGTCGTTCGACCATCCGTTCGTTCACAATGAAGGCTCAAAGGTTGGACCGATACGAACCTGTCAACACGATCGCGAATCAAATGGTTGAAATACAGGCCAATGTTCACACTAAGGAACCGCTGTTTGGAACATCACATGGTTTTTGTGATGTAGATTTTTGGTTTATTATCTTCGATAATGAACCATTGGAATCGCCCAAAGAAAAAAAATTTTTAACCCCCCCTCAAAATTTGTTGGTTTACGTTTCAAGATACGTAGATTCAGAAAATCGAATAAAAAAAAATCCGTCCGTCCGCCGTACGCCGTCTCCCGTCCGCCGTACGCCGTCCCCCGTCCGCCGTCCGCGCCACTTTGCCCAGTTTGCGTTGAGCTAAAATTACGAAATTTGGTTTCTGGGTTTGGACCAGCCCCACAATGATCCTCAAAACTTTTCATAACCCTAGGTCAAGGGGAAGGGGTTCAAAACGAAATTTAAAATTTCGACAATGTCATATCTCCAAATATTTAACTGAACCGTGTAATTTTTAGTTCACTTTTGAATAACCCGAAAAATTACGAATCTTTTAAGACCAATTGGATTTTTGTGCGACCAGCCGTTCGTTCACAGTAACCGCGCAAAGGTTTAGGAAAAACACTAAACTTTCGCGTCGAAAACGGCCGTTATGTGACCCAACCCCCAGACGCCCAGAATAAAACTACCTTTTTTCATCTTCCCGGTAAACTACAGTCTAGAAATTTTAACCGTGAGTCGGGGATAGACCACATTGCAATATTCACTCGGTTTCTCATCTGTAAAATTGTTTAAATAATACCTATTTGTTTAAACAAATTAAATTTTGATGATGAGCTAGATACTTGAAATTTTAAATATAGGTCAGAAATGGATGACATTTCAATATTCACTCGGTTTGTATGACATGGTATGAGTATGGTATGGTATATTATTGTATGTATGATTTGGTATAATACAGTATGGTATGATAGGAAAGAAATTCGTATGGTATGGTATGAGTACGGTGAGAATATGGTATGGTGCCGATTTGCAATACAGTCTGGTATAGACAGAAGGGTGATCTGCACAAGGAAGATAATAAACCGTTGTGTCAAGAATTTGCAGAGTTTTTTGTTCTAAGGTACCTACTTTTTGTGCTACGGAAAGGAGGTAATTTCGAATGTTTGATGGTAGGTGGAATTAGAAAACCCAGAATTATATCGGTACATTTTATTTGTAATTAATTCATCATCTCTATAATTTAGTTTCTGCACAATGAAGATAATAAACCGGTCTGTCAAGAATTTGCAAGAGTTTTTTCAACATGGGAGTGAATCAAGCGGCAGCCTGTCGGATCATGTTCACTGGCCCGGCTGATTCAAATCGTAGATTGCTGTTGAGACATCGAGGTAATGAATAATAATAATAATTTGCAATGATTAATAAAATCTATCAATAATTAATAATAGATGACTTTTACGAGTAAATGATAGTTGGTCTATAACAAATATTTCTTCAAAATAAATTTCAATTCCCAAAAACGGCTTAATGGAACGAACCCATTTCTCGTATTGAGATGTTTCCGTTATCGGGGAAGGACATAGAAGGGTTCACTTCCGGATCCGATGCAATGGGGTGGGGGTTTATAGGGAAGCCGAAATATAAAAGTTTTAAATTCTCCCTTCCCGTGAGACAGATGAATATTATGTTTGGTATTTACGATTATAAGGGTTTGTAAAGGGACATGTAAGAGGTATAATCCGTAAAGCGACAGGAAAGATTGGCAGATGGATCCATCCCGAGTTCTGTCCGTCCGGGACAGGTAACAGCGGTAGATGGACACACGCGAGTTCTGCCCGTCAGCTACAAGCCCGACAGCTAGTTGTATAATAATCGTCGATAATTAACGAAGATGATAAACCAATGAGTTGGAATTCTTTCACATCAACTGTATGTCAAGGAGATGAAACAGCACATCGCCTCCACAGACGTTTTCGCTAGATCCAGGTGTGTGAACAACGTCTAGATCCAGTTGTATGAACTCTAGATCCCATTGTATGAACGCTAGATCCAATTATGAACGAACAAGTCTTTGACATGGGGGTTCATTACTTCGAAGAGTCCGGTCGTTTCCGTGTCTGGGCACGACTAAATTGTTACCGCCCAATGGGTAGTAAACTTCATACCTCCTGGTAGTAAGTTGGCTCCATCACCCAAGTTGAACAGTTTAAATAGCCTTCAAGCAGGTTGATAACTCTTCTTTTTTGTCTTTTTTCAAAACCTTTCTAAACTGATTTATGTTCTTCTTACTATAAGAGAAAGAGAGTCAGAGATGGCCGCTATTATAGCAGGTGATCTAATCAAAGAAGTTGGTTAAATCTCAGCGTCCGAAACATATAACTTGAGTCCAAAAAGTTGGTCGGGTGACGGGATGAGTCCGCACAGGTTGAGGGGTCGTAAAAATTCCGCCGATGGCCTAAGAAAGTAGGTGGTTGAGGTAAACTGGTGGAGGAGAGCGTTTTGGGATGCGGAAGTGAGGGGTTTGAACGCGGAGCCTTAAAACAAGATAAATGAGCAAATGAAATGATTAAGTGTAGCTACGGGAGTCGCCATGGTTTACTGCCAGTTTCTGTCATAAACCAAGACAGGAGTTAATCAAGGGCCATGAGAAAGACTGTCTCAACTTTATTACACAATGGAAAATTGACCGAGCCTTGTTATTGCGGCACTAAGAATCTCTGACGATAATACCCGACTTTTTGGACTTTATTTCTCTTCCGAACGGTCTGACGGGGGGGGGGGGGGGGGAGGGGAGGTTAAGCACTTCCGAGGTACATCCGGACACCTTACTGTACTTAGTGGTTTCGGAGTCATGTTGATGTTCCTGATTTCACGATGAGATGAATAAAAAATGTCCAGGTTTAGTCATTCACGTCATGATTTCCTTGACCGTCAATATTGACAGTGTCGTTCCAAGTCGAGGACTTATGGCTCTTTTGACAGAATCACCATCTGATGGTGACTGTAAAGTTACTTTGACACTAAGGTAACCCAAAAGACCACTCGATACAATCGATTGGCTTGGAGAAATCCTGTATAATCTATCGTCAGGAGTGATATCAACGTAGTCGGGGCTATGGGAAGTTGGAGGCAGTAGAGAAGGTTAAAAGGCCATTTTTGAAAAACTGCTTCGAATACCAAGGAATTCGCCCAACTACATCGTGTACAACGAAATCAAGCAGGGGCCGGTCTTTCTGAATACCCTGGAGGTAAATGGGAGGTATCTCTTGAAAGTTCTAAGGCAGTCGGACAGCCGATATACCCGAGTGACAGCACTGGAAATGATAAGGCGGGATATTGGTTGGGCGAAGACACGGAAAGAAATGATCGCTGAGGTGTCGCCGCCGCTGCCCACTACTGCATACTTCGACCCGAAGCACCTGGAAAGATTGATGAGGGGCGTTTTGGGGAGGCAGAGGTCTCTAAGGGACAAGGCGGAGAATACCCAATACCACGTGATTTACCAACACCTCGATTGGAATGTGCAGTACATGATGACGATAAGCCCTTATGATGCAGAGATGATAGCGAAGTGCCGGGGTGAGTTGATAAACGTCAACTGGCAGCCGTGGTTGCAAAGTCGCAGTACCTATCTGTGCGCATTGTGTAACCTTGCGGTTGACGAGTCGGTGGAGCATTTTGTGGCGGAATGTCCAATTCTAGCATAGGTATGCTAGACTCGAATGTTTTGGGCACGTGTCTCTTTCGAGACAGGAATTCTTGGGCGTGCTAAATGGTCCAGATTCGTCTTCGCTCTGTCGGTATGTTCGCCAGGGCCGGCGCAAGCTATTCTGCTGCCCTGAGCAAGATATTGATAGATGGCCAGTCCTTGTAGCCTTTCTTGCGTCATGTTCGATCGAATATAAGTTTTAATTAATTTTAATTTTGAAAAACTACGCTCAGCCCTAGCAACAGATACAGGCAGAGTCAGCAAAATCCGTAAAGAAACGGACAAATTTGGGGCACAATCTTTAAGGTCATTGTCGAGTGTCGTCTGTCACTCACGTCTCTCATACAGAATGAATCTGTAAGTTGACCTGTAAAACTTAAATAAAGCTAATATTCATAAAGTTTTATTACAATTAAAATGGAGTTTCATATCAATACAAATCTGTTCTATTAGGTTAAAACTTATTTAAAAAATCAATTTTTCAAAATTTGTTCCTCTTTTTGCCGCCCTAGGCGGCCGCCTAGTTGGCCTACTGAACCCGCCACTGATATTCGCAATGCTTGGCGGTACAAGGAATTCATGGTTTCGAAATTCAATTATAATTAAGAAAAAACAAATTTGAACTGTTACCAATTGGACGGTGTTGTGCACAAACCGACCAAGCGCCAAAATCGAAAAAATTGAGTTTTTGGTATCAATTGATTCGTCTGGACGAGTACTTACAGGATTTTTTACTCATAACGCCCTCTATTGCTACTGAGACTAACTAGAGTGAATAGACGGTTTGTGCAAAACGTTTTTCCGATGGTCTGCAATATGCACAAACCGACCAAGATTCCCCAGGCCATGCTCCTAGTATTCCGGGCTTCAGTATTTTGCACAAACCGGCCAAGTGCCGCCACTCCAGGCGTTTGGTCGGTTTGTGCGTAACTCAGATGATGTTTACAGATGCTCTCCCAGCTGTTTTCCCCTTTTCTGGGTTGCCAATAGGTGCCTATATTTGTTTTGGTCCCAGTAGTCTACTGTCTCTAGTATGTATATTGTTTCAATACATTTGAGTGTTATTAAAGGTTTGATCAATTTTGATGATTTCTCAATTTTTTGTTTAATTCTTTTTTTCATTGTTTTTTGTTTCTAATTCGGAAAAATACAATTTGTTATGTTCCTTAGGAGCACTTTCGTTTGAAATCGTATCTTCTGGTGAACCTAGTGGAATTTCGAGACCCATGACCAGTGCTGCACTACAGTGGCTTGGCCAAAAATACTATGAACGTGTTGAGAATGCAGTAAAATATGTTAAGGAAAAGGTACCTACGCTGTTGAACCACAAACGACATTCACTTTTCTTACAATGTTGTTATAATAAAATTCCAGTCATGCAGCATGACTTAGGAGCAAATTTTCAAAGAAATCATTTTAGAAAACCCCGAGAAACTGTTTCCGCATCCGGATTCCGCACCCATTTTGATAAAACCTACTTTCACTTCCATCATCCACCCATGGGCGTAACCCTAGTACCCATGGGTGTGGTCTTATCAATCTGGGACCCCTCTAGATCGCTTCAGCACCCCAAACTTCGTTCTATGATGCATGAAACGGATTTTAAGGTTTCCGGCGGAGTCCCACTAAAATTTCTGACCGAGCCAAAAATAGCCATTTTTTCGAAAATTTGTTAAAAATCATCATTTTTTCACCAAAGGAATGCTACAGCAGTTCCGCACAAGCCGACCAAGCGCCAAGATTTGAGGCGCTTGGCCGGTTAGTGCAAATCATTTCTTCTGGTCGGGATGTGCATAACGCGTTTGGTAAGATTTTAATTTTGCACAAACCAGCTAACCGCCATAACTATAAAACTATCGATTTTTTCGAACTTTTGATTCAACCAATCGATTCTATGCATCAAAAAACATGTGGAACCACATTTTTATGAATTAAAAGCCAACTGGAGAGGTAGGGTAACCAAAAAACCTGAAAAAACTTTGATGTCGATTTTCTCGAATTCTACTTTTTGGCGCTTGGCCCGTTTGTGCATAACACCGTCCAATTTACCTATCAATAAAGTTAATAAGTTATAATAATAAAGTTAATAAAGTTATAATAATATTATACAAAAAATAATAATAAAAACATAATAGATAAATTTAAAAAAATACAAACTTAAGCTTATTGCTATGAATAGTAATAGCAATTAATCCAAATGTACCATTTTCTATGTGGCAATGTAATATGTAATGTTCCATATAATATCTCCATGTGCCATCCTCAGACGTATATTTATATAACTTGTTAACAAACGGAACTTCTGCTTTGATGGCCCAAAGCATATCATGTATATAAACACCAATTATGTTATTGCCCCAAACTAATGTATAAATAAACATGTTTTCCATTTTTTCACATTAACGTCGCCCTGTAGGGCCCCACTGTTGAAAAAAACGAGAAGGTTAGAATGTGAGAAACGTATTAGTCGAGTCACCAGGTCACTGCATTCAACGTACGAATATTGCTTATAAGTTTACTTGTATATACTCGGCGCAATAAAATATATTTAAAAAAAAAAGAAGAAAAAAACAGATCACTGGGGTCAAGATTTCATCTCATGTGCAACGGATTGATCAAGAAAAAAATCTCGACTCGGAGTCTGACTCCTTTAACCAATCGGCCGACCTCAACCAATCACCAAGACACGACCTTCTAAAGGACCACGAGAGGATGATGGCACATTTACCAAAAGGGGCCCCACAGGCTTCCGACCAGCCGGAAAATTATGTACTTCTAACGCTAATAAATCTTGACGAGAAAGGAATGGAAGATGGCGGGGAGCGAGTGGGGGGTGGGGGGGACACGATTTATATCCAGATATCTAATTTGTCAAAAGTCCCCCGAACGGACGTGAAGTCATCCCCTCTGCAACGACCACTAAACGCTACGTCGTCCAACCTGAGGTGCTCCACCGAATCCACGATCTACTAGGAAAAAAGAAGGTGATAAAGTTCCCCCACAACATTTCAACCAGTCAAATGATCGTGTTTTCCGACCTGTAAGTACTTTTCACGTTGAACAAGGCACATCTGATTGCATACGATGTATTCGACGATGTTTATGTTGTTTTCGGCTGATTAATCTCGCGTTTTAATTTTGAATGGAGTCGCCATTAAGGGGCAGCGAGCGAGAACGGCCCGCAGTGAGTTTGGATTAACTTTGAGTTCCCAGTAATTTGAAAATCCACACTTGGTATATGATTGATTTCAAAGGAGAGAACCATTGTAATACAATATATCGCTAGCTTGTTGCAAGAACGACACATCTCCAGATTTGTCATTTTGCAACTGTTGATGAATGAAAAAGGGCTTTCAGAGTAGGTACTTTTAGGTGGTAGAACGAAATTTGCGAGTTTCATTTCGGAGCCAGTTGGTAGCGCCACATGTCACAGTGAGACTTACTTCCTCATCCCATTAGCAAGACCTCATCATCGTAGTTTAGTTCGTGGCTTTGAGATGTGAACTCCACGCAGTTTCAATGTTCAAAAAATGTTCTGAGATCTCAATTTGATTTGGAAAATTATCGATTAGAAATGGAAAATTCTCAATTTGTTTTGGCAAGTTATCAATTTGATTTGGAAAATTCTCAATTTGGTTTGGAAATTTTCAATTTGATTTGGAAAATTCCTAATCTGACTTGGAAAACCTATATATTCTGCGTTCAGTGCCACACCCGTGAAGATTCCTACATGCAAGCACTATGTAAGTAATTGAACCACTATAATGTCCCTTCTCTCAGTGTTATAGTTAACTCCCATCAAGGTTATTACTAAATCAATACCTTTCATATTATTACCTACACTCCCTTGCTAGTTTCTATGGTAGTTTTTGTATTGAGCGTTTCGTACTACATTCACATAGATTTTATTGTTTTCATTTCCAGCAACATGTACGTGAGCTATGTTTTGTTTCCGGGGGTTCTACGTTCTACCCCTAAAGTGAAATTAAAATCTGCAATAAGGATTTTTGTCTTGTACGGGATTCGCAAGAAGATTGACTTTCTTGCTGTATCCCTATCCCATCGAACAGATGGATCTCCATTCATTATTGTATCACATTGCCTATCAGAAAATTAACAAGCGGATTCTCAATTTTTTGTGTATGCCGTTGTAGGGATATGATTCAGATTGATAATTTCAATTATATCATAAGGGGAAGAATCATGGAAGTAACCGCTACACTGCAACAAGATCTCTCGTACGATGTTACGGTTAAATCCATGCGAAAAAGGGGCTTGTGTACGAAACCATGGGGGGCCATATCGAAAATACTTTGTAAGTATGTGCCTCGCGACAAAAACCACCCTCGTCATCGTTTTTGTCTTTCATTTTTACCTTGTCTTATTTACTTTATTTTGTGTAGGTACTAAAACTCATTTTTTTGTACTAAAAAACCTCACAGTTACAACGAAGATTTCATTTTGCCCTGATATCACTGGAATTATCAATCTGAATCATATCACTGCGACGGCAAACACAAAAAAATTGAAAATCCGATTGTCAACTTTCTGGTAGTTAGGTACTCGTATTTTTGTAGGTGCCCACTGTTTTTCCCCATTCAAACTTGAATTTCTCCATGAAATCGACGACAAATCGCAAAGTTGACTAAATCGGCAAGTTTTCATGAGATATGCCAGCTTCCAGCACGTTTTTTGGGAATGCAGTTGACGTACAAGTGTTTTCAAAAATTTAATTTTTGAAAAATTGTCAATGTTTGAACTGCAATTGCGGTCCTTAGGAGTATGTTTTTGATTTCGAATGTGCATTAGGCGTATGTAGAAAACAACGCTGAATCCCAAAAAGGGGTCAAAAGTAGAAAAAAGTTGTTTTAATGTAAAGAAACGTGGGTTTTTATGGAAAAAACGTGGTTTTCTAAAAAAAAAAAAAAAAAAAAAAAAAAAAAGAAACCTTGAAACAATCATATCTTGGGAACGGATTGAGATAGAAAGTTGGTGGCGTTGTACTTCATGTTCAGTCTTGTTTCACCCATTATATTGTATTACACCATGTGGTGAACACCCTGTATACAGAAACTTTTTTAGGGTCGTCCGTAGCGTTATGGGATCAGCCGTTCGTTTGTAATGAGGGCTCAACGGTACCTAGAGCCAACGATAGTAAAATAATGATATGTAGAGTACAAATTTGAACGAAAAACACCATGGAATATCTTCGCTGTAGTTTGAAGAAGATTTTAAAAAACATATAATTGCATTTATTGACTACAGACATGTTCAAGAAAACAATATAATTACATTGTTCATACCTATATGCTACTCGAAAAAAACAAACCTGTATTTGTTCTCTCAAGTTTTTGTATAAAAAGAAGCTTGGCGAGCTTCTTGAAAGTACTTAAGTTATTTGCTGCTTTAAAGTTGTCTGGTAGATTATTATAGATAAATACGCCGAAATTAAATAAAATGTCTGTGCCACCGACGTATACACTCGGGGCATTAACTCAGTAAATTAGATAAATCGTTCCATCGTTATAATCGTTTTATCAGATAAATCTTGTAAATTCAACACTTGAAATTCTTTAAGAAGTTGTTCTGTTGGATATCTCCTATCTTTTGTTAGATGTAACAGTTCTCACAAATGGATTATTATGATTCAGCGTGTTCGACAGGGAAAGCGTTAGTTTGATTGAATTCCAAAAGAGGAAACAGAAACGAAATCGACTCTTAGGTACTAGCGAGGGCGCCAGTAATCTGGTGGTCAAGGGATATTGAAGGATAAGATTAGAAGTTTGTACAGAGGTAGAAGAGGGGAAAATAACTTAGACCTTCTACAGAGTCTGTCGAGACATTTAGGTCTGTAATAGGTGGTGGTGGTGATGGGACCCCCTTCCCTTCGCTATCACCCTCGTCTTGTCTTCTATCTTCCGCTCTTCTCTCCTTTTATCTTTCCACCTTATCCTTGTGACCGAGACGTTTTCTTTACACCGTCCCGCCGCCCTCGCCATCCAACGGAATGAAAAAAGGTTTTCTCGTATGCACGACCTCGCTGTGTTCCGAGGGATAAAGTGAACTCTATCCGTCTCCCCGGCAATGGGATTCAACATGTTCATACAAGTGCAAAAACATGTGAATCCACCAAATGAAAGTGTATGTGTACGATCTTACACACTACGTGGGTGGCAAGTCTCATGATGACTAAGTCCAGAGATAGAGGCCGGAACTGCCCAGACAAATGCCCTCAGTCATCACTGACAAAGAAAGAAAAAAAAATAAAACAACGTCGTGGAAAAACAAGAGGGCACACAAAAATTAATAATGGCGATAATTTATCAAGTTATTTCACGGGTCCGAACTAGGGATGGGACATCGATATCGATAACATTGAAATATCGATGTTTGTCGTCGATTTCGATGTTTTACCATCGATGGTTCACGTTCGATAACATCGAAATATATCGATGCTATGCTCCGATAACATCGGTCCAATTTATTACTCAATTCTGAAAACATTATTTGTTCTTCGCAGGATACAGGTTATTCAGAAACAACAAAATAAGTTACAAAATCGTTCTTTATTATTACTTTGACATTTTCACAAACATTTCTACATAAAACAAAGAAATGAATAGGAAAAATGATCATTTGCAACTAAATTTAGAAAAAAAAAAGTTTTCGTCAAGAGAATGGAGAAAACTCAGTTTTATCAAATTTTCCCCCTTTATCCTGTTCATGGTATTTGTTAAAATGTTCCCGGTTTGAGGAAATAATCATTTTGACGGTACTGATGTTGAGATGCTTGCGAGGTATTTGAAGACAAATTTGCTGAGCTCGGGAAACATATCAGCTGACTGACGTCAGAAGTCAATAGGGTTTCTGCTGATGTCTGCCTCAGCAGGGGACCTAAAGTAGAAACAATTTAAAAAGAGTAATAAGAATAAGTAAGTGTTCGTTCATAAAAATATACTGAAAACAACTGTGTCAAAGAGAACTGCGACTGAATCAAAATAATACCAAGTGACCAAGACAAAGAGACAAACCGGGCAAAGAGACCGAGTCCAAGCGATAACTTACTTCTGATAAGAACATCGATATCGATATTGAAATCGATGTTTCCTGAATATCGTCCGATATTATATCGGCATGTTGACATCGACATCGAATATGGATGTTTTAACAAATACCGAACACATATTTACATCTAAGACCTTCTTAACCCTGAACCCCAAACATCTTTTTGGTTTAATATCTTCGATAATGATCCTTTGGAATCGCCCAAGAAGAGAAAAAATACCCTCCCTCAAAACATGAGGTTTTACGTTTCAAAATACGTAGATTGAGAAAATCGAATTAAAAAACTCTGCAAATTCTTTACATAACGGTTAGTTATCTTTTTTATGCGGATCACCCTTCTGTACGGATCACTAAATGATTGATTAATTATAATTAATCAATCATTTAGTGATCCGTACAGAAGTCAAAAATATTTATTAGGATAATATTTATTATAATAATTATTATAATAAATATTATCCTAATAAATATTTTTGACTATTCGAATAATTTTTTTCCGTCCAGATTCACCATTCTATACTATTTCTAGTATTTTCGTTAACCTTTTATGGACAGTATTAATAATTTGGAACGCTCCAAATAGATTTTTTTTTTAGTTTTTCCCATTTTTCACAAATTAGGTTACTAGACTTTGAATATGCAGTGGCACATTTTTTCTAATGTTGTCCAAAGTAAGATATACGGCCTATGGATTACTGTCTGATGTGTGCTAAGTGATGATGTTTTGTACACTCCATCAGAATCACCCAAGTTACAGTTTTATCACACCTGCTTTGTGCCCCTTGCTGTTCTCGGCCTCTACAGTTTATTGCTTCTCTTAAGGAAATATGACGATTACAAAATTTAATGAAATATTGAAGTTTACACGGATAATGAAATGTTAATAATCAATCGATTGACATACGATCTTATCGACTGAAAACACTCCATGTTGTATCGCTTGTATCACAGGGATCCTAACAACCGATTCTCATCGGGATAGAACGTGTTGTTCAGGCGGAAAGCCAGCAATTTGGCTTCAATGCAACGGAGCAGTAGTTATACCGCACCGTCAACTCCGGCGTGTTGTGCGGGTTTCAAATGTACGACCGGCACAATCGCAGTCGACATGTCCGATCTATTGGTTTATTATCTTCGATAAAATTACCCTTCCTCCAAATTTGATGGCTAACGTTTCATGATACGTAGATTCAAATAATCGAATAAAAAACTCTGCAGATTCTCGACACAACGGTTTATTATTACGATTTATGATAATTTCGTATTTATGATAATTATTTAATAATTATTATTATGCCTACTGTAAATTATTAATAATTATTGTTAATGATTAATAATTATTGTTAGTTAATACTTTTGATTAATAATTGTGTTTATTATCAATAATTATCACTACCTATTTATAATTAATTATTATTAATTAACACGATATTTGAGAATCATGTGCTGTTCGAATCAGTATGAACATTGACCCGACAGGCTGCCGCATGATTCACCTCATGTTGACAGATTTGAGCCCTCATTGTGAACGAACGGCTCGTCGTAAAAAGCTTCGGATGGTCTTGAAAAATTCTAAGAATTAAACTCTATTTAAATGTGAACTAAAAACTATACCGTTCCGTTTGAATTTGTCAAGATTTCTTTCAAAAGGTCAAAATTCGTTTTGAACCCCTTCCCATCGACCTGGGGTTATGAAAAGTTTCCAAAAAGGAATGGAACGGTGTAGAGGTAATGTGAGGCATTTTGGCCATGTTGAGTCATATTCTGTGTATCGTTGCACCTCCTACTCGCCAGGGGGTCAACCAACTGCCATAGGTATTCTCCCACAAGTTAGTTGACGTACGATTGCCATGCTGTATAGTCGTGTTGAAGGGTCCTCCTAGCTGGTAATACCCTTGTTTTGTCGCCTAAGTGAGTCTCGTTGACTCATAGTTAACCATACACGTGAAATTGTGTAGGTCCTTTTGACCCATGATCACCATCAATAGTGTATTGCTCCTAGATATTTTTGACTCATGTTACCTTTGGTATCCTTGTACCAATGAGACAATTTCACTTCTGATTATCAACCTTAAGTAGCCTATACCTACAAGCAAATCTGACGAGCTTCTGGCAATGACTGCGAGAAGAGTCACGACGGAAGAAGAAATTTAACAATTTCTTTCAACTCTTCAGTCTGATATCGAAGCCGCGACGACCAATTATTTGAGGAAACGGAGAACTGTGATCCTGAATCTGAGCCGGGATCAGACGATTTCTTACTTGATGAGCCTTAGGGTACCGATTACATCTCAGAAGCTCAAACCCGTTCTCAGAAGAACTCCTTAGGGTACCGATTCTAGTTTTTCAGAATAGTTTATACAATTTGCATAACTACTTTTGTAGGTATTTGAATAGGTATTACTTTCTTTACCATTTGGTTTTTTTACAACTATTTCGAATTCAAACACAAGCTGGATGCTGTGTCTTTACCATTATTGTTTTCGTACTTCATGGTCATTGGACGAGAATTTTTCTGGTCTTTCATTCGTGTCTTATTAGTGCCTTGGCCTAAGTTCATGTTTTTAATTTCTTATTTCAGTTCTTTATTCCTCGTGTAAAGAGAATACCAAGGTACTCCTTTAATGCCTATTCTGTTCCCCATCGAACCTTTTGATTAATCCTTAGAAGGCACCACATCTGATGCCATACGGAATAGCGAGTGTAGGTATCATTCACAACACAAGAGAACACTAAGTTAAGTATTGCAAGTCTTGTGTAAATATTGATTCTCATCGTTCAATGCAACGCTAATTGATATTCTTCATCCATGTCATAAAACGGATTTGAACATTGATTGTTTCTAAGAAATGGTGTTCTAATGACGTTGAAGCCTTTATTTTTATGCTGTTCTCTATTGAGCAGCTTCAATTATGTTGAACAACTCGCCGAAGAATGAATAAATCTGAATGAGGTGGAATAAAAATAATGTCACCTGACTGCGGGACTCAGTTGATGACGTTGAGCGTGATTGTACTCAACTCGGACGAAAGGCAATATTTTCCTCTAATTAGCAACTAACAAGAAATATATGAACTTGATGGATAAATTGAAAATTAGTGAAGAAGAGAAGAAAACCACTTCTTGTTAAGATTAGAGAAAACTGGTATGTACAGTGACCGTGAGAAGGATCTTTGATGGAATTATACATTCAATTTAATTAGAAAATTATCTATGGAAAAGACACACAAAGTTATGTACTTCAATCTCCTCGTGGTTCACTTCAGTGATGGGCAAAATAACCTTCGCTGGGTTGGGGATGTCTCCCTGTGTCATTCGGTGTGGGATTCAAGCACAAACTCCAGAAGCATCAATTGACTCGAGTGTCCGGTAACTCCAGTACGTTTTTGACTCTTGTGGATTCAGGGTATCAAGTAAACCTCAGGGCTGCTTCACTAAACCACCATCAGTCCCTTTACACCATTTTCTTCTACCCCCACCGCAGCCGCCCTACCAATCTTCCACAGCCAACAAGATCTCAAGAACCCTATCAATCTCGCCATTAGCCAGACCGCGTCTCAGCGGGACTATTCCTACTCCCGCCTCGGCAGACTCAGACCATCCTATCTCGAGTTTGCAATCCTAAATTACTCCTTCCACGGCCGCTCGTTCGACCTCCACCAGCGATAGATCTCTGGAGTACCTCCCCAACGAGTATCTTTACTCTTCGCGGAACTCCAAGCTTTCAACTTCTATAAGCCACGTTAGTTGGACAATTAAAACTACCATCGCAATACTTTGACACGATCATGCGCTGAACTGCATCATCATCACTGAATGAACTATCAACACACATCAACATTATCAAACAATTCCAAACTATAGCATGAGGTTCTTGAGTCTGAGCTCCGTGTTCAAATATCCATGATTTCTCAAAGTGTTTGCAAAATTGTTCGGTAAAGAGAATAGTTCTTATGTTAATGCACGTATCTATGACTGTTTGAAATATTTAATCATCTCGTTCTGTAGTAGGCATATGGATTGAATTTGACGGACAAAGGTAATTCACTCTATTGCATATACAGCGATTAGGGAATCACTGACAATTACTCAATTCCTACATTCTCGATTTTAACGAAATGCTAAACATAACTAAACTATACATACGAGTATTACACACGAATTAAATCACTCGCGATGAGATCGCAAAAATTCAGTTCAAATAAATAGGATTACATTGTTGCCATACACCTAAAGAAATATAAACAACCAGATGTTTGTGCTTCGTGTATTATTGGAGATGGATCAAGATGGCTGTGCGCTTATGCCAGTAATGGCGGCAGTAAATACACGTGTTCGGTGTTCTGTATGCATTTGGGATTGCTTGGATTGCATCGATCTTATGATACTGGACTCTCGTAAATTGATGAGTGGATTGAGTGCATTCGGTAATTCATTGCTGCTCCATTTTCTACTGGTTACATGGAAATTGGAAAAATGTTTTTATGAAATCCCGTATTCACCTGGCTTCATGTCAATCTCGAGTCAAATAACACCACAGTCATTCAAAATCCACGAAGAACGACACCAACATATTTTTTTACAAGCGCCAGTAGTGACAACCTGTACAAAAATAATCGCACGAGGTCAATGACGTCATTCTGCCTGTTTGGCGGTTTTCAGCCTGTACAAAAATGTTTGCCCGAAGCGATACGAGGTAACTCTGTCGCTTTTTTTCTGCGTGTACAAAAATGATCGCACAAGGTCAAATGAGGACTCTTCTTAAGCCTTGTTCCATGCAGCGAAACCCGGAAGTGAGCTGATACCTTTTTCACTTGTAAATGCACGTCATCTATGTCAGTTAAAAGGCCTGTACAATATTTTTCACTCGATAGGTGACGTCGGATGTACAAAATGGTAAATGGCGCACTGCTAAGAAATGCAGTGTACCGATGGATTGGTGCTTCCACACGGCCATTATATGCATAATTTTTATTCGATGCATGACGTCAGAGGTGCAAAATGCTCATTCACTATTGCTACATTACATGCTCCAAACAGTTCGAAGTGGTATTTGTGGTTGTGTGTCAATTTGTGCGTGTTATTTTGGTGTGGGACAATTTTCGAGCCGCTCTCGTCCAGCTCTCTCATATTATGAGTAAGGGAGAAAAGGCTCGCGGGCCAATTTTTCTGTGTTCTCTGCTTGTGGGGCACATTTTGTTATAATCTATAAACGCATAAACACAGCGAGCGGGAAAACCGGACATGTTCCACGGTCAAAACCACCAAACTTGAACTTTCAAATCAAGGAAGGTATTTGGGTTGCGTCATCGACATGAAAGCTATGCGAAATAATAATCCTACTTACCTTATGTAGTGACTGTGGAGGGAGTAGACAGGAGGGTACTCGCAGATCAGCTACGGAAGGCTGACGAACGCCAAATTGGCGGGGGAGAAGATGTTGGACCATAGTATTATTAGTGGCCGTTGCTACCAGATGTTAGTTGGTGTTATAAATAACACCATTGTATTGTATTGTATATTGTATTTTTGGTATTTCAAGTAAATTTACCTGAAATACCAAAAATACAATATTCTAATTCTTACCATCAATCAGACAGGTTCTTACTGAATTTCTTACACGGCACATACAATTTTCACACACAAAAATAACGCACACAAATTGACGCACAAATACCTCACTTCAGGCTGTTTGGGGCTTGTAACGTAGCAATAGCCTGGCGAATGAGCATTTCACAGCTTTGACGTCATGTACCGAGTAAAAATGATGTACGTAATGGACGTGTGGGAGCACCAATCCATTGGTAAACTGCATTTCTTAGCAGTGCGCCATTTACCATTTTGTACGTCCGACGTCACCTATCAAGTGAAAAATATTGTACAGGCCTTTTAACTGACATAGATGACGTGCGTTTACAAGTGAAAAAGGCATCAGCTGACTTCCGGGTTTTGCTGCATGGAACAAGGCATAAAAAAGGGATCCTCATTTGACCTCGTGCGATTATTTTTGTACAGGCTAAAACAGGCAGAATTACCTGCTTTCACCTCGTGCGTTTATTTTTGTACAGGTTGACACTACTAGCGCTAGTGGCGCAAATACGGTCACTGGTAGCGTTATAAGCATCTCCATATATTCGGTTGTTGAGTATTATAATAAATAATGTAATAATTAATAATCTGAGAATAAAAACGTTGGTGGATGGAATTGGTACAAGGGCACCGTTTGCTCATTCCCAACACCGAGCAAGTTCGGAGAAGACCACCTGGTGGCCTTCTTAGGGAACACTATTTTACTTCATTAATGGTTCATTGTAGTTACGGGAGTTTCTACGGTGAAACAAAAATAATGACCGATACATAACATAATCCACCTTAGCGGAAAATGTTACAGAGGTTTCTCAATCGCTGATCTTCGTGAAATCGTGAAAGACGGAGGGTTGGAGCATCTCTCGAGGGTGAGCTCAAGGTTCGCTTTAATGACGTCACGGTGAGGGAGGAACAAAATACGAGCTGCCACCAACCGAGTGAATGATCAATGAGAGGAATCGAGGACGAGTTGGATTGGACAGCGTGCCTTCGATAACGTACTACACGCCGATACATTGTAAATGGTCAATTGATCCCTCCGGCGATAGCTAACTTGGCGACCGCGTCAAGGGACTGCCCTTTGCGACTGATTTGATTGGAATCATAATCACTACGTGTCAATGAATCATATCGACGCTTAAGGGGCAGCACGTAACATTTCCAACTTTTCAGGAGGATGAAAAAACATGTTTTTGTCTAACATATTAGTCATTTTTCTCACCGGTTTTTGAAAAGTTTGGTATCCCCTAGACAATAACAAATTGTGAGAAAATTGACAGAAGTGCCAATATGTTAGACAAAAACATGTTTTTTCATCCTCCTGAAAAGTTGGCAGAAGTTAGAAACGCGGTGCTGCTTCGTGCTGTGACGATATTACTCGTACATTCATAATCGTGAAAGACACCCAAAACAATGTCCGAGTTACCAAATACCTGAGGAGCGCCAAAATTATGATGTATTGACACCACTCTTCTTCTTAACTGAACAAAGCTGTCTCACGCCAGACAAAGAGTTGTTGCCACATTTATATCTTGATATATTAGGATTAGGATGCTCAAAAGGATTAGGATGCTCAAAATCAGCAAATTCGAATAGTACTCACGTGGAGATGAAACCCGTTGTTTTCAACATCTCAAACCCTATTTTGCACCACTATTGTTGTTTTTGACCGCCAAAAATTGACTTAGGGTACCAAAACTTACAAAGATCATACTTGGCCTGTTCCAAGCTCATATTCCAAATTTTACAGTTTTAAGCTAATTTAGGGACATTTAATAGTGTAATTTAGGCTAATTTATGTAAAAAAAACTTACAAAGATCATCCTTGGCCTGAGCTCATATTCCAAATTTTACACTTTTAGGCTAATTTAGGGACCCGAAAACCTGACAAAAGTAAAAAAGCTTTATGGGTCGTACAAATTGGTATCCAAAGTCGAAATTGTCTGAAGAAGCACTTCAAAATTGAAATAACTCCTATAGTGCCAGAATATCTTCCAAATTATTTATGTATGATTGATTCAAACGTTAAACTTTTTTCTGTCATGCAGCTCGAAAACACTTTTACTTGTTTTCATCAGTTTATATTTTTCACGACGAATCCCGATAAATAATTCCAGTCAAGCAACTCGCCATTTAAACGTATTTTCAAAGCAATATTCGTAGGTGTAATTAAATTTAGTACGGGGAATCGTTCTACCTAACATAAAATTTTGAAATTCGGCATTTCTGGGCATTTCACACCCAAAACTATATGAAAACATTCAGATGAACATATAATGTTGGGTGTGAAATGCCCAGAAATGCCAAGTTTCAAAATTTTACATATCGACGGTGAAGAATTGAGACCTCGTATTTCAAATTTGGATACTTTACAGGATAGCGAAAAAACGTCCTTATTTCTTTATTATTCTGTCCATTTTAAATTCCTTTCGCCAATATTCGCTATTTTGACATAGTTCTTTGTTCATGTGCTCGATTTGATCCGATTCGTTCACTTATATTATTTTGATGGAGATACGTGATCTTAATATGACCATATATGGCTCATACCAGATTTCAATGGTATGAAATTTAGGCATTTTTATTCAAATTCATAATCATTAAGTTAGGTATTGGAAACTAGAGTTGTACAAAACGAATTGTAAGATACTATAGCTGGGATCATTATTGCCAGTAGGAGTACCTAACGTTTCAATCACGAATGAGAATATATTATCCCAGGTGACGGAATTGTACAAAGAAGAAAAAAAATTCTCAACAAAAAACTTGAAATTTGTACCAGGTTAAAACATTGAGCTTTGCCTAGGTAACAAAATTGGTCGTCAGATGACCATTAGTATCATACGAACTTGTCCTAAATATCACGCAAATTAGCAGGTTACCTATATTGCACCTTAACTAAACTTGGAGGTCTTAAAATCACAGTGTTGTATAGGTGTCGTGAGATCAGCTTTTCACAGCAGTCTTCTTAGGCCAAAGAAAATTAATGAGTTAGTTGCTGATAATAACTGTGGCAGTCTCTCGGTATCGCCGGTAATAGTGCCTTTGACTCGTCCCATTTCCTTTATTTATATTAATCGGTTCATTGGGAATGTCATCAAGTTTTGGGTATTTTCGCGAGTGTTGGCCTCTGTGCAGGCTCCATAAACGGTCCATCAAATGCCGTTTGCAGCTGCGAATGTTTTATGATTTTAATATCACTCACCGTAGGTTGATACGTGTTATCAATGCTTCTTCTTCTTGCCTCTTTTTGCGAGGTATCAATAGTTTCACTTTTGAGCCGTAATACTTCGAACATGCACCAAATGAGCGCTAGAATCGGTAAAGATAAAGATAAAGATAAAGTTCGAACCCGAAATCCCGTTTTTGACAAAAATGGAGATACGAGGTCTTAATTATTCACCGTCGATATTGAGAATGCCGGAGTTGATACCTACTCCGTCAGAGATAACTGATAATGTTGAAAACGATAAAATGAAAAATGATACCTACATAAATAATCACAGTAAAACGTATCAATTTGAACCTTCACAATGCACGTTATCGACTAACTGTCGTTTTCGTAGAGGCCCCCAGCTCAGAAGTGTGAACTGCGGTACGTTCGATCCAAACCTCGCCAAACCTTTGTAGACATTAATGTGTAATGTGTAAACTAATGGAGACATAATAATTAAATAATATAAGTGAAAAGAAAAAGATGAGAAGAGAAGAAAGAAGATATAATAAATAAATAAAATAACAACGATTGTATTACGAGGAATTGTAAATAATGTAGCCAGGGGAGGAGTAAGAGAGGGCCACTTGGCCCTATCCTACCCCTGGTGGTTAAATAAAAATCTTAATCAATCAATCAATCAACCTTTCCGGAACTGGAAATGCAAATTGAATATTCGACTTTTGGCCAGCTATTTGGGTCAGTGGACCTAATTTTACGCATCATGAAACGTAAATCCATTTATTTTATTGTTTTGTTGGTTGATTATTGGAATTAATAAAACAAAATAGGCGGCACTCGAATCACCAATATGACTGAACCCATCACAACAGTCCGACTGCTCTGAGTAGCGTTGGGAGTAAACCACTCGAACCTGGGTATCTCAGAGAAGTGGCGATCCAGAACAGAATTACGGGTTCTCATCTTTGAAATCCCGGTAATACTCAATATTGAGTGATGACGGAGAGGAATGAAAGGCCCAGCTCTAAGTGAAGGGGCTCCGGGAGATTCTATAATTCAGCGTTTCATGGAAATCGCCGGCAATTGTGGGGAGGGTGAATCGCTAACTCCATTAGAACTGGGTAATAGAGACTATATAACCAATTCTATTTTGAAATCGTTCGTTCCCGATTCATTTGTGGAGAATTTAATGTTTTATTGGCAGGAATAACAAACGTATTTGGCAAAAACAACTGAAGACGCATTTCCAAGAGACCTATTACAATCTGTTGCACTATGACCCTCCCTACTCGATGGTAGATGAGTTTTTCATGTAACGAATAAGTAATTTCTACAATACCAAACAGATATGGTACTGCATCATCATAAATAAAGCACAGCTTAAGCAATGCTTGTACAGATAAGACCAAATGGATATGTGCAAAAGTTCCTTAATAATTTACACGATTCTTAATAACTTTCACGCCGACTTTTTGAATGCACCGAAAATCGAACATCATGTAGGTACAAGGGAGAACCGGCAACATGGCGCACGTTGAAAAGTCGGAATCCTCAACGTGCCCACTCAAAATCACACGACACGGTCAAGAAGAAGATAATAAACCATTGGAATCAACCAAGAAGAAAGAAACAATTTGGCCCCCTCAAAATTTTCTTGTTTACGTTTCAAGATAGATAAATAGATTCAGAAAATCGAAATTAAAAAACCATCCGAAGTACGCCGTCCGCCCCACCTTGCCCAGTTAGCGTTGTCCTAACATCATGAAATACTAGTTATCGGGTTATAGTTCTGTCGCTGACGGGCAGAACTCAAGGTGTGTTCAATATTCGCAGAGAAAGTTTTGAGAAAATCTTGAATGGGGGTTCACAAGCTGTTCGAGCCCACGTGCTCACAAATGCTGTATTCGCTAGCTTGAATTACAAAAAATAAATAGGTATTACTGAAGAGAAACAAACCATATGTGAAAACCATTGCAGCTACCTGCAGGTGGATGGAGTGATATGCTGTATGCTCGAAAACATGAAAATGTTCAGGTTTTCTAAGAAAAGCTCAGCGCTGCCATATTGTCAGACGCTGACTGCCTTGTTGTGAGAAAAAAAGAACCTATATAAACACATCATTCGATGGTGCTCCTCATTGTCCAAGAATTTGCAGGGTTTTTACAATTTATTTTTAGTTCTTATCGGGCAACACCTCAACAATATTTGACATTTGATGATGACAAGTTTTAGAAAGTACAAGACCGCTATGCAAACTTTCCTCCCAAATGATTGAAGAAAAGACTCTAATCAAACTCATTTTGGAAACTTTACTGCCATTTGTATGAGTGCGTTTATACAATTAACATATTATGTGGTTATAGAACGTATTAAAAATATTAACCCCTATTTCGTGCCCCATCCTGTTGACTTGGGATTTTAATAATTTGTAAGGATGATCGATTTCAATCTATTCGACGAATAGATTTCAAGGAATTTCAATTATCCATTCCACTTGATACGTAACATACAAGAGTTTCAGATTAACTCTGATTAGTCAGTCGAATACTACGGGTTAGAGTGTCGAGGGGATTGCAAATTGATAATGCAGAGTGTTTTTGAACATGAAATTTTCATTTAAGTGCACTTTGTTCAAGGTTTCTGTATTTATTTTGGCATTTATAATTATAATGTACTCGTATACATTACAAACATATTGTGTAGGGCACTGCACTAAATTAGAAAAAACTTTTAACTGATTGATGAATTCCATGGTCCAAAATAAGTTATCTCATGGATTCAAAATAGTGGTTTTATTCCTCAATTATGTTCCAGAATGTTAACAGAACACTCATTCAACTGCCTTGGAGCCAAGTTTGACAATTAGGAAGAAAAATGAATAGAAAGTTTCTTAACAGCAAGTAACGAATGGATGAAGTTGTACGTTTTCCAAATACTGAGCAGAATTTATAAGAAGATTTTTCTTTTCCATGGGTCAAATTATGATTTTCCCATGATGCTTATTGGATGGCTGACTTACATTAGCAACGTCATGTGCAGCTGAACTGATAAAAACACCTCAATTGTCGAATGAAACCGAAAGGAATGATTAATTCTAAGGGCCACTCTAAGGACGATTTTGGGATTTTGGTGAGTGAGAGGGGGGGGGGGGGATCACCCATAAATTCCAAAAATGAAACAGTCCGACGAGAGACAAGTCATTTTAAAGATTTTTTTCGAAGTTGAACACGAAATTTCTCAAACTGGAGCACATTGCAGATGAAGAAACGTGGTTGTTACTTGAGATGTTCTTCACGTTTCATCTGCTCTAATCTGATAACGGAATGAGATGTCGCAATTCTGACTTCACGATCGTGTTCAGCTTAAAAAATCTATACGCTGAGCTGTTACCTGGCAAAACCGAGCAAAAAAATCAGACTAAATTGAACATTTATGTTCGCATCCTCTGCCATACCGTGGAATGGAAAGTGTGTTTCTTCAGGGTGAACTTTTTAGAAGGTACAGTTCTTTTGTGCCTTCAATTGGTTCAGCTTTTCTCCACCCTTCTTGCAGGCTTCACCTGATCAAAATCCTAGATATGCGAAAATCCGCAATAGCATTGATCCTACTTTCCCATATCCTCGCATGAATCCACAACCTCCGTCAGTCAGTGGTTTAGATGAAGTAGGCACATTTTTCAGGATTATAGTGGGAATAAGATTTTATAATTAACACAAACGATATTAGTCATTTTTCTCACCGGTTTTTGAAAAGTTTGGTATCCCCTAGACAATAACAAATTGTGAGAAAATTGACAGAAGTGCCAATATGTTAGACAAAAACATGTTTTTTCATCCTCCTGAAAAGTTGGCAGAAGTTAGAAACGCGGTGCTGCTTCGTGCTGTGACGATATTACTCGTACATTCATAATCGTGAAAGACACCCAAAACAATGTCCGAGTTACCAAATACCTGAGGAGCGCCAAAATTATGATGTATTGACACCACTCTTCTTCTTAACTGAACAAAGCTGTCTCACGCCAGACAAAGAGTTGTTGCCACATTTATATCTTGATATATTAGGATTAGGATGCTCAAAAGGATTAGGATGCTCAAAATCAGCAAATTCGAATAGTACTCACGTGGAGATGAAACCCGTTGTTTTCAACATCTCAAACCCTATTTTGCACCACTATTGTTGTTTTTGACCGCCAAAAATTGACTTAGGGTACCAAAACTTACAAAGATCATACTTGGCCTGTTCCAAGCTCATATTCCAAATTTTACAGTTTTAAGCTAATTTAGGGACATTTAATAGTGTAATTTAGGCTAATTTATGTAAAAAAAACTTACAAAGATCATCCTTGGCCTGAGCTCATATTCCAAATTTTACACTTTTAGGCTAATTTAGGGACCCGAAAACCTGACAAAAGTAAAAAAGCTTTATGGGTCGTACAAATTGGTATCCAAAGTCGAAATTGTCTGAAGAAGCACTTCAAAATTGAAATAACTCCTATAGTGCCAGAATATCTTCCAAATTATTTATGTATGATTGATTCAAACGTTAAACTTTTTTCTGTCATGCAGCTCGAAAACACTTTTACTTGTTTTCATCAGTTTATATTTTTCACGACGAATCCCGATAAATAATTCCAGTCAAGCAACTCGCCATTTAAACGTATTTTCAAAGCAATATTCGTAGGTGTAATTAAATTTAGTACGGGGAATCGTTCTACCTAACATAAAATTTTGAAATTCGGCATTTCTGGGCATTTCACACCCAAAACTATATGAAAACATTCAGATGAACATATAATGTTGGGTGTGAAATGCCCAGAAATGCCAAGTTTCAAAATTTTACATATCGACGGTGAAGAATTGAGACCTCGTATTTCAAATTTGGATACTTTACAGGATAGCGAAAAAACGTCCTTATTTCTTTATTATTCTGTCCATTTTAAATTCCTTTCGCCAATATTCGCTATTTTGACATAGTTCTTTGTTCATGTGCTCGATTTGATCCGATTCGTTCACTTATATTATTTTGATGGAGATACGTGATCTTAATATGACCATATATGGCTCATACCAGATTTCAATGGTATGAAATTTAGGCATTTTTATTCAAATTCATAATCATTAAGTTAGGTATTGGAAACTAGAGTTGTACAAAACGAATTGTAAGATACTATAGCTGGGATCATTATTGCCAGTAGGAGTACCTAACGTTTCAATCACGAATGAGAATATATTATCCCAGGTGACGGAATTGTACAAAGAAGAAAAAAAATTCTCAACAAAAAACTTGAAATTTGTACCAGGTTAAAACATTGAGCTTTGCCTAGGTAACAAAATTGGTCGTCAGATGACCATTAGTATCATACGAACTTGTCCTAAATATCACGCAAATTAGCAGGTTACCTATATTGCACCTTAACTAAACTTGGAGGTCTTAAAATCACAGTGTTGTATAGGTGTCGTGAGATCAGCTTTTCACAGCAGTCTTCTTAGGCCAAAGAAAATTAATGAGTTAGTTGCTGATAATAACTGTGGCAGTCTCTCGGTATCGCCGGTAATAGTGCCTTTGACTCGTCCCATTTCCTTTATTTATATTAATCGGTTCATTGGGAATGTCATCAAGTTTTGGGTATTTTCGCGAGTGTTGGCCTCTGTGCAGGCTCCATAAACGGTCCATCAAATGCCGTTTGCAGCTGCGAATGTTTTATGATTTTAATATCACTCACCGTAGGTTGATACGTGTTATCAATGCTTCTTCTTCTTGCCTCTTTTTGCGAGGTATCAATAGTTTCACTTTTGAGCCGTAATACTTCGAACATGCACCAAATGAGCGCTAGAATCGGTAAAGATAAAGATAAAGATAAAGTTCGAACCCGAAATCCCGTTTTTGACAAAAATGGAGATACGAGGTCTTAATTATTCACCGTCGATATTGAGAATGCCGGAGTTGATACCTACTCCGTCAGAGATAACTGATAATGTTGAAAACGATAAAATGAAAAATGATACCTACATAAATAATCACAGTAAAACGTATCAATTTGAACCTTCACAATGCACGTTATCGACTAACTGTCGTTTTCGTAGAGGCCCCCAGCTCAGAAGTGTGAACTGCGGTACGTTCGATCCAAACCTCGCCAAACCTTTGTAGACATTAATGTGTAATGTGTAAACTAATGGAGACATAATAATTAAATAATATAAGTGAAAAGAAAAAGATGAGAAGAGAAGAAAGAAGATATAATAAATAAATAAAATAACAACGATTGTATTACGAGGAATTGTAAATAATGTAGCCAGGGGAGGAGTAAGAGAGGGCCACTTGGCCCTATCCTACCCCTGGTGGTTAAATAAAAATCTTAATCAATCAATCAATCAACCTTTCCGGAACTGGAAATGCAAATTGAATATTCGACTTTTGGCCAGCTATTTGGGTCAGTGGACCTAATTTTACGCATCATGAAACGTAAATCCATTTATTTTATTGTTTTGTTGGTTGATTATTGGAATTAATAAAACAAAATAGGCGGCACTCGAATCACCAATATGACTGAACCCATCACAACAGTCCGACTGCTCTGAGTAGCGTTGGGAGTAAACCACTCGAACCTGGGTATCTCAGAGAAGTGGCGATCCAGAACAGAATTACGGGTTCTCATCTTTGAAATCCCGGTAATACTCAATATTGAGTGATGACGGAGAGGAATGAAAGGCCCAGCTCTAAGTGAAGGGGCTCCGGGAGATTCTATAATTCAGCGTTTCATGGAAATCGCCGGCAATTGTGGGGAGGGTGAATCGCTAACTCCATTAGAACTGGGTAATAGAGACTATATAACCAATTCTATTTTGAAATCGTTCGTTCCCGATTCATTTGTGGAGAATTTAATGTTTTATTGGCAGGAATAACAAACGTATTTGGCAAAAACAACTGAAGACGCATTTCCAAGAGACCTATTACAATCTGTTGCACTATGACCCTCCCTACTCGATGGTAGATGAGTTTTTCATGTAACGAATAAGTAATTTCTACAATACCAAACAGATATGGTACTGCATCATCATAAATAAAGCACAGCTTAAGCAATGCTTGTACAGATAAGACCAAATGGATATGTGCAAAAGTTCCTTAATAATTTACACGATTCTTAATAACTTTCACGCCGACTTTTTGAATGCACCGAAAATCGAACATCATGTAGGTACAAGGGAGAACCGGCAACATGGCGCACGTTGAAAAGTCGGAATCCTCAACGTGCCCACTCAAAATCACACGACACGGTCAAGAAGAAGATAATAAACCATTGGAATCAACCAAGAAGAAAGAAACAATTTGGCCCCCTCAAAATTTTCTTGTTTACGTTTCAAGATAGATAAATAGATTCAGAAAATCGAAATTAAAAAACCATCCGAAGTACGCCGTCCGCCCCACCTTGCCCAGTTAGCGTTGTCCTAACATCATGAAATACTAGTTATCGGGTTATAGTTCTGTCGCTGACGGGCAGAACTCAAGGTGTGTTCAATATTCGCAGAGAAAGTTTTGAGAAAATCTTGAATGGGGGTTCACAAGCTGTTCGAGCCCACGTGCTCACAAATGCTGTATTCGCTAGCTTGAATTACAAAAAATAAATAGGTATTACTGAAGAGAAACAAACCATATGTGAAAACCATTGCAGCTACCTGCAGGTGGATGGAGTGATATGCTGTATGCTCGAAAACATGAAAATGTTCAGGTTTTCTAAGAAAAGCTCAGCGCTGCCATATTGTCAGACGCTGACTGCCTTGTTGTGAGAAAAAAAGAACCTATATAAACACATCATAACGGTTGAAGAGGGCATTGATTCGATGGTGCTCCTCATTGTCCAAGAATTTGCAGGGTTTTTACAATTTATTTTTAGTTCTTATCGGGCAACACCTCAACAATATTTGACATTTGATGATGACAAGTTTTAGAAAGTACAAGACCGCTATGCAAACTTTCCTCCCAAATGATTGAAGAAAAGACTCTAATCAAACTCATTTGGGAAACTTTACTGCCATTTGTATGAGTGCGTTTATACAATTAACATATTATGTGGTTATAGAACGTATTAAAAATATTAACCCCTATTTCGTGCCCCATCCTGTTGACGTGGGATTTTAATAATTTGTAAGGATGATCGATTTCAATCTATTCGACGAATAGATTTCAAGGAATTTCAATTATCCATTCCACTTGATACGTAACATACAAGAGTTTCAGATTAACTCTGATTAGTCAGTCGAATACTACGGGTTAGAGTGTCGAGGGGATTGCAAATTGATAATGCAGAGTGTTTTTGAACATGAAATTTTCATTTAAGTGCACTTTGTTCAAGGTTTCTGTATTTATTTTGGCATTTATAATTATAATGTACTCGTATACATTACAAACATATTGTGTAGGGCACTGCACTAAATTAGAAAAAACGTTTAACTGATTGATGAATTCCATGGTCCAAAATAAGTTATCTCATGGATTCAAAATAGTGGTTTTATTCCTCAATTATGTTCCAGAATGTTAACAGAACACTCATTCAACTGCCTTGGAGCCAAGTTTGACAATTAGGATGAAAAATGAATAGAAAGTTTCTTAACAGCAAGTAACGAATGGATGAAGTTGTACGTTTTCCAAATACTGAGCAGAATTTATAAGAAGATTTTTCTTTTCCATGGGTCAAATTATGATTTTCCCATGATGCTTATTGGATGGCTGACTTACATTAGCAACGTCATGTGCAGCTGAACTGATAAAAACACCTCAATTGTCGAATGAAACCGAAAGGAATGATTAATTCTAAGGGCCACTCTAAGGACGATTTTGGGATTTTGGTGAGTGAGAGGGGGGGGGGGGATCACCCATAAATTCCAAAAATGAAACAGTCCGACGAGAGACAAGTCATTCTAAAGATTTTTTTCGAAGTTGAACACGAAATTTCTCAAACTGGAGCACATTGCAGATGAAGAAACGTGGTTGTTACTTGAGATGTTCTTCACGTTTCATCTGCTCTAATCTGATAACGGAATGAGATGTCGCAATTCTGACTTCACGATCGTGTTCAGCTTAAAAAATCTATAAGCTGAGCTGTTACCTGGCAAAACCGAGCAAAAAAATCAGACTAAATTGAACATTTATGTTCGCATCCTCTGCCATACCGTGGAATGGAAAGTGTGTTTCTTCAGGGTGAACTATTTAGAAGGTACAATTCTTTTGTGCCTTCAATTGGTTCAGCTTTTCTCCACCCTTCTTGCAGGCTTCACCTGATCAAAATCCTAGATATGCGAAAATCCGCAATAGCATTGATCCTACTTTCCCATATCCTCGCATGAATCCACAACCTCCGTCAGTCAGTGGTTTAGATGAAGTAGGCACATTTTTCAGGATTATAGTGGGAATAAGATTTTATAATTAACACAAACGATAGATGACAAGTAACTATTGAGAATACAATCGTAAGTACCTACCGATCATGTTTCAGAGAGCACCACACCTGATGCATACCGTATTAACCGAATAGCTTCATAGTTTAATACCTATAATAAGTTTAACATTGCCCATATGTGACTGAGATGTTCCAAACATCACATTTTACATAAAACCAGTTATTTCGTCGAAAATTCGCTCTTCTAGCCTTGCTGCATGATAGTTAGCTCACACTACAACAGCTAAGATTGTTAGTAAAACCGCAATCATTTGAATTGGAGTGGAAATGAGCTTCCCGTTATCTCTGTATGCTTCGACCACTATACCAGTCCATTTTACTTATCAGTTACCCAACTGTGAAACGTATCAGCCATCTTCCAGGTGAGTGTTGTTTTGACTTCACGTATACGGTTATTCTACTTTATCCCCTAATCGAGGCTGATTGTTAGTGAAGTATATTGAAGAGAAAAAACGAACTTCGCTCAACGGCAATTGCAACATTGATCGATAAGTTTCTGTTAATAGACACGGAGATCGAGATAATTTTTAGACATCGAACGTAACTCATGGATTTTCCATTAGTGTAGATTCTACGATTATCATCTACGAGTAGTTTGTTCATGTTAGGGAGTAGAGAGTAATTATGTTATCATACCACAGTTAGAATCGATAAAGTAACGAGGGATATGGAATCTGAGGAGGCGAAATATATTGTGATGTAACCCCGAAATACTCGTAGCAATAATAATTCAGGAGCACGAAAATGGGTCGATAGCAAAACACGAACAACTTTTATTGACAACTCATAATTATTTATCAACATCAGAACATGTGTTGGTAACCAACCATGGATTCAGGGATTCTCTACAATATGTAACATTCACCGAGCAAAACACTGAGCCAATAATCGTTGAAATACACTCAAACATTAGAGTATTATACAACTATTATAACTGGTTATTATCGTGATATTGTAATAACTATACATATTTCGGACTAGAGGAATTTGACCCTGAATATGAAAACAAATAGGATGGGAGCAGCAATAGCAGATAGAAAATGCCCGCAGCAGACACTACAACATTTGTTGGAACTGATACTCGAAAGCTAACATTAGGTCGTACGATAATATTATGTTACAATTAAATTGACTAAAGCCTATTTTATTGTTTTGTTTAACGTTTTACATTTTTCCTTGACGATAGCTGGGGAGTTTCATCAGTTTTATAGTACGACTTTCTCGGGGATTGTTTAATCAGTCCCGCTGGGTGGAAAGCTTCACTCATTGAAGGGGCTTTCAATCTCACTCAATTATCCACGACGCTAGCTTATAGAAGAGTATTGGGAGCATAGATATAAATATATGTACCTATCTATAATCCGGAGCAAAGATCTCGGTCGTCTCCAGAAGACAACTCCAGAGACGAAACTCGTCTGCAGAAGACGTCAGCCTGGACGAAAGTGCAACTCAAAAGCTATCGGACCAACCAGTGAGTCGTCAAATCAGAGGAGAACTTCCAAAACTCAAGCTTTTAGGCTTCACTACGATTTGAATCATCAAGTACAATACACAATAATATTGTGTTATTTAACATATTATGTTAAATAATTACTTCTGGTTTACGTGTTACATTTAATGTATATTTTAATTTCAATGTTATAACACAGAGGAACAAGAGAAAGTCATGTGTAATACCAATGAAAGTTTGAGCCGATTAGGGATTTGAGGCAGCAAAACATGCAAGACGTTTCTTCAGATTGCTTATATTGTTGAGTTACACCCATACGTCTATGTTTTAAATGTTTATAACTTTTCTACTCATAACATTGCTTTCTGGGGTGCTGAATCCAAAACTGAACCCAGATTTTGGCTGGCGTTTTTCGTTTCTGAGAAAAGTCACTGTTATTGAGGAAAAACGGAGGTTTTTTTGGTTCTTTTTCTTTTTTCCCAATATCCAATACATTTAAACGCGATTTGCTCTCAACAATGAAATATCAAACTCGGTTTCAGATTGTGGGATCTCTACTGAGGAGGATGACGAGTTCGTTGGACTATAACCGACGACCTCGTGTACGCCATCTCAGAACTTGCGGGGATGACGATGCTCATGGAGTAAAAAAAAAAAATAAGACAGTGTAGTTCAAAGTGGAGAGTTAAAACCAACACGCAAAAGACCTCAATTATAAGTTTCGTGTTCAAGAGACGATACATTGAACCAGATGTGTTCTATTTGGGCGTCACCATACCAAAAGCTGAGACATCACGATATTTGGGAGTGATCATGGACGAATCCGTCGAACACACCCAAACAATACCTACTCCGTGCAATGAGTTGCTTCTACGAGGACAGCAAAACCCACTCAAATGCACTGGCAGCACAAGGTTTTCTTCGTCCTACCGCCCCCAGACCACGTCGTCCCCGACACATTCTGGACGGAATTTTGACGTAAGATCAGCTGAATGACGTGCAGTAATGTCGAGAATGGAAGCCAATTTCATTACGTTGCTGATTTTTAAATAATCAGGAGTAGGAACCAATAAATTAATTGGTATTACTTGCCATTAAGGTATATTAATTTGCGTTCAATAATAAACGCTTTAGAAAACAAAAAGTTGCAGTCGGGGGTGTATAGCCGCCAGTGCCTTGCCAGACCCCCGGATTATTTCAGTTTAGATCAAGGATCAAAGCAAGGAAACATTGAACATGTTTCCGTACATGATAACGTTATCATAAATAAATAAATAATAAATAAATATTTTTCCTCTGTACAGAGGAAACATATTTATTTATCATTTGGAAATACGGGCAAACCCGATTACATTGGAAAATTAATAGGTACAGCAAATGCAGATAACAAAAAAACTAGTAGAAGAACGATGCTCATTGTTGCATGCGAAATCCAGCGCCTTTGGGGTCTGGTCCTCTGTGGTCTTGACTAATCAGGAGTGCCGTGATCGTAACGGGTTACACTAGGACGACGTGATTTTCAAAAAATAATTCCCATTTCGTCGCTGTAGCAGCAACATGGCATAACTCAATTTTTTTCCTGTTTAGAGGTTTTTAGCCTTCTACATTCAAATTTCCGTGCCGGATCCAATGGTAACATCAGTTTTAATATTACTCCAACAGAATGCGGTCAAATCGTCAATGAAGTATCCTGGCGTATCTAAAACTGGTTGATAACATGGTAACTCTTTCTTTGACTCTCCTGTAAAATTTGAAATTTTGAGATACGACACGTTGCTCCTACAACGACGATTTTATAAAGAATATTACGAAATAAAAATATTTTTTAAAAATTGTTATTAGTTTTATTTATTCATTAACTATCCACATGTCTTAGGACTTATGGGCCACCCCGTACTATACATACACGCCATGAGAGGCCATGGGAGTCGGCGTTGGGGAGGATGAGCCCGCTCCTCCGTATACAAAACTCGTGGTTAGGTTAGATGTTTATGTGTGACCTGTTTGATGAATAATAATGATGATGAAATAATAATAACAATAACAATGATAAAACCTATTGACGGTCACATCGCCCGCAAGCGGCAGTTCCAGAACATTAAGAAAAGGGCGGAAGTCGGCAGTTTTCCATTAGAGCCCCCCCCCCCTCCTTGAGCCTTGACCAACCGCCTATGCTCAACAGGTAACGGACGTGGACAGAAAAAGTCCGAAAAACATGGTCCATGTTAAATTTTGTAAGAGCTTAGGTAGAGGAGCTGTACGAGGAAACGGCTTGCGTTGTCGAGGATGAGCAACCTCAAAAACTCCCAATTGTTCCACCGTCCAATTCTTTGATTTCCAGACGATCGAAAACCTCCAGTTTCTGAGAGGCGTATTTATCAAACAAGTGATGCACTTCTTGGTTGGTACTGAATGATTTGGAACGATTCGTGGAACTCATGATTCGGTCTGAGAATAAAGTTGTGAGACCCTGTTTGAGCCAGTTCCTCACCTCTTTCTCTACTTGTCGAGCAATGTTGTTGCAACATAATTATTATGATGTTAAAATGTTGGTTGTTCGATGAGGGTTCGACGAGAAATACGTTCTCGCACTTGTTATAGGCAAACGAAACTGATTTTAACCATGAGGTGGCTTCCATGACAAAATATGAGTTTGCTAGTGAGCATAAGAAATGTCTGAGATATAAAACGTGTTCAACGCCTACAAATGATGCTCTTTGATGCAGGATAAATCTACGAAGTTACAGAAGTGCGGTGTTGAGGCTGTGGAGACTATGTCAGGCCTGGTGCGGCTTGCCGCTGGGACCACGGTAATTCACACAGGGAATTATATTTCAAGCTACAATTGCATCAACAGAGTGAGTGCCTAATAAGCTTCTGTCTCCAGGAGGAAACACATATATCAGATCTCCTCGGTTTCGCCCGTTTCGGCGTCGGAATAAAAAAATCTAGTTCGGTAGGTGATTCATTCTTGTTTGCAGCGTCGGTAAGCTTTACCTACCGGGTTGAGGTACAACTCACCGGAGAAGCTTCCGCGACCATTTTATTCTTTGGGGTCATCGTTACAGCTTGTAGTAATATCTCCCAAAGCCCATTCCCGGTATAGGGGGAAAACTTCTTGGTCGTACAGCCATTCCGTTGAGCCGGTGCTCCATGATTTCCTTTCCCAACTACTAGTATAACCGCTTCTTTCAACTTTTTCTTTTATTCTCTTGTTTCCTAAAATGTGACCGAGCGAAGAAACAGCCGAGAAAAGTTCCAAGGGTATCCAATAGAGAGCGGGTATCGTTTTCTACGCTTCACGGCGTTTCTTTTGGTAAGATACAGCTGGGCCGCAGGCTGCATTACAATACATGTTTTGGGTGCTTAACTGTAGTTTAAAAGTGTGGCTTTTCAAGAAAATTGAAGTGTGGAAGGAGAAAATGCTTGACATGCGATAATGCGCTCGTACTTACCACTATGAGAACGATAAGTTTGCTGTGTAAGAGGCTAATAATGACTAGGACCACCCACAATGGGGTTGAGAGCACCACTAATTAACAACAATACCGGACCTCAATGGACCAGTTGGCTTGGGCGAAAGTAGTTATCTACGTGGCTCCTACTGCTTGAAGCGAGCGGTCCAAGATCGCATCTCTGTCGGACAATTCCGATTTTAAATAACAATCATTTGCCACTATTTAATGTTAGAATCAGGAAAATTCACGTCACCTGATGAGGCCTTCAGAACTTCAAGTCCGTGGTACTCCCGGTACTTAAAAGTCAGCTCAACACAATCCTTTCAATGCAAAAGCCCTTTAGAAAAGAAAAACATGAATAAATCAATAAAAAGCAGTCTAATACACCGATACCTCACAGTAATTACCAGTAGCACATGTCCTGTAAATAATTACTCGTAGTTACAATAGGGCGATTATCAAGATGTTTCTAAAAACTTCAAATCTTGGAAATTTCATATAGAACGGCATAATGTCTGTACCGTAAGATGGATGATAATTCAGGTAGGATTGACGGAAGGATTCTTTTGTACTTCATACTAGTTCCAAAACTCCATTTGCATCTATCTCGAAATGGCATTTTCGAGTATCTAACCTCACGATTCTGTTAGCAGATTTCCAGTCTGTCAGTATCCAATGTGTACCTAGCTGTCCCTAGATAGGAAAGTACACCATCTTCGATAACAGATGAACAGAACCCACTCAACTTTGAAATCCGTGAAAATTCGTCCAAAACGCCTCGCATACGGTTCTCATCGTTCTTCCGCGTTCCGTCAACCTAATCAGTGTCGTCCCATCGTCGGAATCATCCATTTCAATTATTCACCCCGGCAAACGTACATCAATCTATTTCATGGATACCATTAAAAATTACCCGCCAGCAGTCGTCTTTTCGCTCAACGGCTACCCCTCCTCCACCTAACACACATCATTTAATGAATATTGAGAGATGATTTATTTTAAACACTCTTGATGAGACCCGAAGGGAATTTTGACTGCGGGGCTGCGGCAGTAATCCGTTCATATTTTGATCACGAGCTGATAATCATGATTAGTGGTGATCGGAGGGAGAAAATGATGGAGAGGGGATGCGGCAGTTATCGGTTCGTATGTTGATTGGCGTATTCTCCATTAATCAACTCTCATTAAAAATGCATTAACTTTTTACCTTAAGCACAACTGGTTCAGTACAGAAACAACTATCCCTACGCCGATCTATTCAACACCCGAGCAGTTATTCAAGTTCCTAAAATAAATCTCGAAGCCACTCAATGTTTTATTTCATACAAAATCCCTGTAGCCCAGAGATACGCCGGCTTAAAAACTATTGTAATATCTTGGAAAATTTGATAACTTCGTATCTTGTCAATCTCCAAGATACGATGTAATCACAGATGATACTGCTCACTTTATCAAAACCCCTGCAAATTCTTCCACTGCGTTCTATCACATCCCAATATTTGTCGAAGAGGCTTCAGTAAGATCTCATCAAGTTGGCAGGCCAAAAAAACTGTTTGAAGAATGCGGAAAAAATATCAAAAAACCGCAAGATCCGCATTTCTGCCGCAAGAAATATAACGTTCTAAGTTCCTATCGTGTGATTTTGAATGTGTTTCTTATTTCTAAGATGACATTTATTGCTATGAAGCATTAATTTATTCTTTATTAAATTTTATTATTTGGTTTTTATTTTTTTGGAAACCTAAAAAAAAAATCATCAAAATAACATGGAGTTTCTTTAAATATCTCACATTTCATGAAAGGTTTTGACACAAAACCGTCAGGACAGTTTAAATCGACTCAGTATAGGGATTTTTGGCTAATACGAGTACAATACGTATTTTGAGTTTTTCCCACCTAATTATGTAATCCAGTCTACTGTGCCACGTAGGTACAAGAAATTCCTACTGCAAATCAGTAAACTGATTTTGAGTATCTACACTACATGGAGATATATCGGTACGTAGATAGGTCTCATTTTGTCCCTGTAAAATATGTGTTTTGTGTCTCAAGTAAAACATAATAACGATTAAAGTCGAATAATCTAATGCTGAGCATTGTGTAAGAAAAATGGAGCCAAAAAAACAACGCTGTTCAAAATTGAACTAAGGTTCAAAATTCGTTTTGGACCTCTTCCCATTGACCTAGGGTTATGAAAATGTTCAAGGATCATCGTGATTTTAGTCTGAACTTCGTAAACCAAAATTCGTAATTTTAGCACTACGCTAACTGGGCCATGGACTTGCGTTTGAAAGTTGCGTTTTTGAAATTTCAAACTTCATTTTGAAACCCTTCCTATTGACGTAGGTTTTGAAAAATTTCAGACTGACCCTCAACCCAAGATCATATCCATGTTAAAAACTGATTAATGCTAAAGTGATATTGACAGACTGGAGATCTATACGGAAGGTGGTGGTGTTGAACTATCGATTGGACTATTGATACCTACTATCGATAGTTCCTGACTATCGAAAACTATCGATTGACCGCGGACTATCGATAGTACTATCGGAACCAACTGAAAACCTACATGTTCAAAAAAAAAAAAAAAAACCTACTTAATGTAAGTGGAAATTGGACACAATTTATTTTTGAAGAATCTACTCCTCTAGATGTTTTTTCTCTTTTCTTGATCAGCGCCACAAAAGTGCACTTTTGTATCCATTTATTTCTTTGTTCGTAGGTAGCATTACTTTGTGTGATAATTTTTGGTATTCCAGCAGTTATTTGTATTAGAATTAGTATCAAGATGATCCGAAGTTATTTATATTCCTTTAAATTACACACAATTCATGGGCACAAGAGTTTATCACTAATTCGGAACATCCTCAACAAAGTTCATTTCTCGCCACAATTATCGTTCATTTCTAGCCTTCTTTCTTAATTGCCTTTTCCCGTTCTTTCCCAGGCGAAAATTGTCAAAGAAACAAAAAATTTAATCAGGTATTTTGCCAAAAATAATTTGAAGCGAAAAAAATATTTAGACTGACTACCTAGGTCAGTAAAAAAAAATATTAAAAAATCACAACTCAAAATCGACATGTAAGTGACGTAACCATAAGTCGTTTTTGGTTACCAAGGAACTTTCATATTTTTATTCAGCAATACGTTTTTCGCATGAATGAAGCATCTGATTTTTGTACTGAACTCATCAGGAGTACTAACGAAAGACGAAAAACGAACGAAAGACGACGACTGACCACAACTGACATTACAAACAGAGGCCAGGAAACCGATTACTTGAGGCCAGATTTCATACAATTTTTGAAAAGAGACGAGTGAAAACTATCGAAAGTTCTTGGAAAAACCATCGATACTATCGGAAACCGTAACTATCGATAGTTCAACACCACTAACGGAAGGTAGTAAACCGCTGTAAAAGAATTCGCAGGTTTTTTTTTTTTTTCAATTTTTATAAAGTGGGCAGTATCATCTGTGATTACATCGAATCTTGTCAATCTCCGAAAACGAAAACGAAAAATATTTGCGGGAATGCGGCGCTTAAACTATTGCGAAGCGAATGAGATATGTAAATAATTTACATTAATAATAAATGTGTCGGGAAAGTGTGCCTCATGACCGTCGGACGTACGCCGCGCCGCTGTATTCGTACATACTTACTCGTAACTACGAAATCCTTTGGCCGCCATTTTTCTTCAATTTAAAGGGTCTAAAACAAACGTTCTCAACTCGATCCGATTCTTGCATTCCCATATACTCGAAGCATACCGGCCATATTCGGTTCATATTTTAAGGGCTCTGTTCAACCTAACCAATTGATTTTTTAGGGTGATCTATTCCCTTAACGCTCCCAATCATATCCCCCACTCCCTTTTTCTTAACTACCCTTCCTTCCCTATTACACCCACATTCCCATACTTTAAAGCCCTTCCTAGGGCTTCCTAATTATCGGACCGTCTCCAAACTTCGGCTACACACACAAAGAAGGACCTTATCTACCACCTCCCCAAATTTCAGCCCTTTTAGAGCCCTTGGAGGGCGATTGGCGCCGTACTGTCCTTTTTCTACTCCTCTCACGCTTTAAAATTTAAAACTGGGGCAACTGGCGCAACTGGAGACATGAAATGCTACAAATATTTTTGTTCCATTTCATAGTTGACATGGTGACAGGATCCCAGACTACATCCATAGTGGTTTGGGCAAATTAAACTGCCACTTTTCGACTGGCATAAACCGTTTTTTGTTCTCTCACAGGAAGTCAATGAGTTAATGATTCGAAAGTGATGCGACCTTCAATTGAGGGAAATGGAGTTTGGAAAGCTTCGAGGGAACCGGGGAGTCGAATGGGAAACTGGCGATTTTGAGCTGAGTAAAATTGAAATAGGATTAGCAATAATGGAAGGAACGGACCGAGATGTTCAAAGGGATCAAGTGATATTTACCTTGTGCTTCCTTAATTGGCCGAGGCACTTGGGATTCGGGACACATGCTATCCCGCCCGCTCACGGACTTCCCCCTCGCAAACCTCCTCCGTCGACAGCTTAGTTATTTTAAGCGCCCACTACGCTAACATTTATTTTTTTACATATTTTTTTTCCCTAAAGTTTCACGGTACCGCGTTTTTGCACCCTTACACACGCAGCCTCTCGTTTTTGGATTGAAATGACCGTAATGACCAAATTAGGGAAATCTAATCTTACTGAACTCAACCTCCGATTATGAATTATTAAAACATACAAATTTCACTATGGATAATATGAATTAAATGGGTCATTCTCACAGAAAAAGACAGTTTCGAGTTTAACTTTTGAAAAACTCTGCAAATTCTTGACACAACGGTTTATTATCTTCTTTGTACATATCAACCTTCTGTCTAGATTACTGAATGATAGATTAATTATTACGATGAATTATCATTAATTAATATCAAGTAGTTTAAATTATCAATATTTGTTATTGGTTATTAATCATTTTTATGCTTCATTATTAATGATTATTATTAAATATTATTTATTAACTCGATATTTGAAAACCATGTGTTGTTTGAATCAGCTAGGCCAGTTTGAAAATGGACTCGACAGGCTGCCTCTCGATTCACTCTCATGTTGACGATTTTCGATCTGATCCAACTTTGAGCCGTCATTGTGAACGAACGGCTGGTCGAGCAAAGCTGTGGATGGTCTTGAACAATTCTAAAAAATAAACTCTATCCAAATATGAACTAAAAAATACACCGTTATATCTGAATTTATCGAGTTTTGAAATTTTCAAAATTTCAAAATTCGTTTTGAACCTCTTCCCCTTGAACTAGGGCTATGAAAAGTTTCGAGGATCATTGTGGGGTTGGTCGGAACCCGGACGGACGGATTTTTTTTTTTTTTTTTTTTTTTTAATTCGATTTTCTGAATCTACGTAGTATCTTGAAACGTAAACCAACCAATTTTGAGGGGGGGTTAAAAATTTTTTTTATTATCGAAGATAATAAACCAAAAAATTCAGCATGGCTACAAGAGCGAATTTTCGAAGAAATAATTGGTTTTATGTAAAATGTCTCCATTAAAGAACATGATGTCCATGAAGAACATCTCAAGTATCAACCACGTTTCTTCATCTTCAAATCGCTTCAGTTTGAGAGCGAAATCAGATATAGCAATTCTGACTTAACCATCTTATTCAGCGTGTAAAAACCTTTAAAATGACGTGTCACTTGACAACAACATCCATCCATCTCTTACACGTGTACCAATCGGATAATTATCATGATGCATCATTAGGATCTTGTTCCAAGATTGAAACGTTGCAATAAACGAATGATAACGGCGACTAGTGTTGGTCATCCTCACCCGCAAACTACTATATAAATACATATATACATATAATTTTTGGTGTCTTTTAGCAGTGGATTCAGGATGGTCTGAAATGGATTTTGGTATGAACATTTTTCGAAAATTCGATCAAGTATTGAAAATTTTGGACCGAGAACAATAGCTACAATTTTTTCGAAAATCGTGTGTATCGTGTGTATTGAAATTCAATGCCAATCCTAACAGTAGCGCCTTTATTAATTAAGAAAATGAATTATTGAAAATGTCGAGTGGACAGGTCGATGACACCGGGACAGGGCGATGATGCGACCCGTTGATTCTTACCATTTGCATCATCGCCTTGTCCTAAAATTCCTTTAATTTGTAGCTTTTGTATGCAGAAAAAAACTGTTGTTTTTGTAAAATAATGAAAATGTGAATTCATAGTTTTCAGTGAACAAACATCTCAGTCTTTGAATTTGTCAGCATTTTTCATTGTAGGACCTCCTCAAAGGCAAACAACAATAATTGTTCCTTAAATAATTATTTTCAAACGGGATACAGTATCAAAACTCTGCAAATTCTTGACACAACGGTTTATTATCTTGTTCGTGCAGCCTTCTGTCATGATCACTACTTGGCAGATTCTGAATTATAATTAATTGTTGATAATTATGATTAAGTAATGGTGTAAATTATTGTTAACCATTAATATTATTTATTTGTGTGCAATTTGTTGACCGTCAGTAAGAATAAGTTTGAGGGATGTCGAGGGTCGGTGAAATGAGAGATGTTTTATGTGCCAACGTTTCGAAGAATCTATTTCTTCATCTTCAGGGCCTAAAATCAGTTTCACAGTGTAAAATTAATAGAATTTACCGTTATTGTTATTTTTATACCTAGGTGTTTTTACAACCGGGAATATACTAAGTATATAGATACAGCACAGAAAAATGAAATTTAAGAAAAATTGTTGACAGACGAATTTTGATTTCTTGAAGTTTCACAATGTATAATTATTACAAGTTATCGTTATAGTTATTTTTATACCTAGGTTTTTTTACTAATGGGAATATACTAAGTATACAGCACAGAAAAACGAACTTTAAGAAAAATTGTTAATAGACAAATTTTGTTGGAATAATAGTATGTATTTTTACATAATATCATTCTAGCAAAATTATACATAGGTACTATTAAAATTATAATTCTTATAGAGATGATGAATTAATTACAAATAAAATTTACCTACCGATATAATTCTGGGGTTTTTAATTCCACGTACCTACGTCGGCAATAATTTTTGTATAAAAGTAGTACCTACCAACAAACATTCGAAATTACCTTCATTCCGTAGAACATGATCCTTGAAACGTTTCAAAACCCTACGTCAATTAGGAAGGGGTTCTAAGTGGATTTTGAATTTGTGAAAACAGAACATCTCGAAAACTTCAGATGTACCGATGTAATTAATGGACAATCACTGAGCTAGTTATCGACCTCCCCCAGATATCGCTGATAACAAACCAAAATGGATGGAAAGAATATGCAGTGATGAGTGTTGTGTAGAGGTAGAAAAAAGAGAAGAAGGGGATAACAGGCCATTGTCACGCGTTCCACTCGCTTGTGTTCCAAGAGAGACCTTTATCGATCCTCATCTATGTTTGTGTATTATACTCCTTCAACTGAATAAGCTTGTTCACCCATGAAAGGTGTTTAACCCTAAGCGCCCGAATGTAGGGTTGTAACGACGTTATTGCAACGGAGAGCGAGGGAGCTCCAGGAACCGGCTACTCGTAGAAATGTAGAGCGGAGGTCTGTGTTACGCGATAATGAACGCTTGGATTGAAATGTCCTCGCTCTCCCTCCAACTATCTACCTCTTGGAAAATTGTACAAGATACTTCTATAAATGTCATGATGAGGACGGTTGTGAAGGAGGGGCGGTGGCTCATTGTCGTTCAGATAAGGTTTTCCTCTATTGTCCTCCAGTGTTTTCATCATTCACAACCCTCTCGCTACTTGAGGATTCCAACGCATCCGCGAGGGTTGATGACGTAAAAACTTCACCAGTATCAGTCGACAGCATCGTTGCCTGCACTCACGCTCAAACGGTCTTCATTATCGTTTCGTTTTCACTCGATACAGATACAATTAACTACTTGAAATGGGGGTTGAGCGTTACAGTGCAGGAAATCATGATGACGGACGGCTAACTTTATGTTTTGCGGTCTGATGGAATTTACGAATCCGAAAAAAAAAAAAAAAAAAAAAAATGCAAATACACGAATTCGCACGCTGTAGTGAAGAAATGTCTCAAACGTAAGGTTATACTCAAGTAAAACTGTGACATAGCAGAAACAAATAAGAGAGAAACACAAAGGAAGTCAGAACAGTGTCAGTTGTCAAGGTACCTACTTTAATATTGAGAAAGATTCCTAAGCAATGGGGCCTTAACACTTGTTATACTGAAGTATTATTATAAATGCGTGTAGGTTACAACGGGAATTTTGCATGTACAGAAGCGTTTGCCAAGTTGAACTTTGTTTGTGAGGCGACGACTTCTGAAGTCAATAAACAGGCATTGGTTGTCCTGAAAATATTTTATTGCTGACGTTGGCTTTGTGATCGCATTCCTACCGATTTATTAGGACAAAGCACCGGTGTGCAGTACTTGCTGTAAACCTGGAACCTTCTGACTGGTTCACCACCTGATAACATAATGAGATATCGCAATAAAAATGTATAAACAGAGGTGTTACTCGGCAAAGAAGGAGACAAAATGTATTATAAAACCTGTAAAATGTCTCCATTTTACAGGTTTTATATAACATTTTGTCTCCAAAAAAACCAACTATTTCTTCGAAAATTTGCTCTTATAGCCATGCTGGACTCATATTTCAGTGGAAATAGACGATTTCTTCCCAATACTCTTGTTTTCCACGATTTCGTCGCGATTAATTTAGTTTTAGTTCGTATATGCATCCTTCATTGAAAGCCAAAATGCCAAAACGATTTTCTTGAATTTTTTTCAAGTGGAGAGTTCAAATATAGATTGGAAATCGTCAGGGATTGACGCGTACGAAATTCGTTTCTTCATCTGCCACTTTTCGGTATTTGCAAACGATAAACGGTAACCTACGCGTTGTACGGTTACACTAGACGTGGTGGTGGTATTGGTTTCATTCCTACTATCTTATCTCGAGTCAACCATGACTGACATGAAAAACATGCAATCTAAACATAGCAGCTGATAGAACAATAAAAAGCGAAAGGGCCTTATGAAATAAGAAATAATGTAGTAGGTAAGTAAAGTTCCTAACAGGGCACAAAAATAATGCAATTACGTACTGAAACGTAAAATAGGTTTCTAAATATAGGTATTTTGGGAGAAAGGAAAAAATATCGAAGTGTGATAAACATTGGAAAAAAACATCGATGAGTGATAAACATCGGAAGAAATACATCGAATTTTTTAAAACATCGAGTATTTGTTACCCATCCCTAGTAATAGTCGTACGGTAATAATATACATAATATACTAGATTCTGAGTCTAGTCTAGTAACTGATTATCTAGTGGTATGCGACACCAAGTGACCGGACCTACATAATATACATGTAAGTTATATATAAGTTATGCGGGGATACCCGTCACATGACTTGGAATGGAAAATGTGAATCTCATTATGGAGATGATAATAAAATGTATTTGTTTCACATCGACGAGGCGGTCTTGTACTGTTTAGTTTGTGAATGCGGGGTTGGAGATATATTTTTGTGATCTCCACAGCTGAAATACAATGCAGGAATCGTGTACTCTTTCATTGTATGGATGCCGTATGACTTATGGATGCAGGAAAAAACGAATATTCACCTTGTGCCCTCAGTACAGCAAGAAGAAATTATGGCTGATGTTTCTTTCTGGTGAATGAGCGCAACACAAACTACCACTGATTAGTCGTGAAGGGATTCGGATGGGATATAGAAGCGTGACTGCTAACAAATGGTGGACACATGGAGAGATTTCTCGTTTGTTGATCAACTCCAAATATTGACTTCGCGGTAGGTCATCGGATATTCCTGCTGTTGGGACCTTTATAGTCGAGAAGGTTTGTTCAGTGGAGACTGCGGATAAGATATAATTGAATTTTCAACCCCTTCCACGACTCCGTTTCGCGTTATGGAGCTACAGAAAAAAAAAGAAGAAAAATATTTGCTTCCGGACAACATCAACAGTTTACAGGTTATCGTGAGACTCGTTAGAATCTGTAGTAGACGTCATAAAAGTTCGGATTTTCTGTCAAAGTTGAAGGATAATTGAGTTATCAGAGTTGGCGTGCAGGGAGGAGCAAGCAGTAACGTGCTCCTCCCCATCACACGGAAAATCGCGCACAGGTCACTTCCTTTCAAAAATCCCTTTCAACTACGAGTAATTTTTCATTTAAACGTCGACTTTTACACGTATTCGTAAGGCCGATATGATGGGGCGGGGTTATGAGTTCTAACGAACCAACTTCTCATACTTCCGTGCAATCAACAACCCTAGACGCTGCTAAACGCCCTCATTTCAGTGCAACGGCAAGAGTCTCATTATCCACCTTGGAATATAAAATAATCCTGAATACTCGTTGCAGGGCTTGAGGGTCGGTCGTTACGTCGAGAAAAAACGCTACAAATTATTCCCACAAGGTTCATTATTTTCTATCCAGATCAACGTTTCGAATACGATATCCTTGTGAGTCCCATAACTATTGGAAATAATTGAAGTTATGTAATTGCCTAATGAAAAAGTTATACCTCAAAACATTCAAATGGAACCGCATAGTTTTCAGTTCACATTTAAATAGAGTTTAATCTTTAGAATTTTTGCGACTATCCTGAGCTTGGTATAATCATTCGTTCGTTCACAATGAGGGCTCAAAGTTGGAGCAGTTGTGTCAAGAATTTGAAGAGTTTTCATATGTGATTTTGAATAATGAAGAATTTTTTCGTGAAAAATGTGTTGGAATGAAAATTAGAGAAACCAGCATGAAATCATTAAAAATCGTGGACGGTCCACTGATAGCTGCGCGAGCGCCGGTGTGACTCATGTTGCCTTGAACGCATGAAACGTTAAGTTGAAACATTGAAGTTGAAACGTTATTGAGGAAAATGGAAGAACCTTTTCTTTCCAAGATGACAAGTAACTATTAAGAAGACTATTGTAAGTACCTACCGATCTTCGGTCACTACACTTGAACAGCTTCATCCTTAAATACATATAATTACCCAATAAGTTTATGATAGCTCATATTCGAATGAATGTGATGTTCCTAAAATCACATCTTACACATCTTACATAAAACCAGCTATTAACAATGAATATAGATAAAATTATATGAGTGGACTAAGTGTGATAGAACAATCATAAATATCCATATATCATAAACTATAAAATTATGATTAAATTCGGAAAGCGAAGCTGAGCGTCATGCATGGCATTCCAAGGCCGGGGGTTCGTGCTGCGCTGCTTATGCACTTTCTGACGTGTGGTAGATAATCATCACAATCCGTATAAAATAATAAATCCGGTTAAAATAATAAAGTTGAATAATGATTAGCGTGAAGCTAACGATTTGTGAGTTGAACTGGGTTTTTTGTGAAGTTGGGGAGAGGCCCTTTATTACAAAAAATGCTAGTTGAGACCGCTACTAGTAGAGGAGGCGTTGACACCTAAAATCATAGACACTCAAATGAGAAATCTACGCGCAGCTTTCTGGCAGCCTAGTATTGTATAGGTTCTCGAATTGATCGTATTCTACCATTGGATCCGGATATTGCTGTACGATTCATTCTTCGACGTGTTCTGTTGAGCTGAATCGAATGTTTTCATCAACTATACTGTACTACCTGCTAACTATCAGGTTATATTGGAATATTCTATCCAATTGAACCGTTCACTCGTATCAGCGTCCCTCTCCGATTGCAGGATCTACATAATATGTAGGTACAGGGAAAAAACCAACGATGTCACTCATTTTTCAAACTGAGAAATTCACTTTTTTAACTTTGAAACCTCTTACAGCCTTAATAAATGATGCAAATGTAAATTAATTAATGTCAAACGGTAGATATGGATGTGGAGAACGAGTGCTCAGATTCACAAAGATTAGTAGAAATTTGGTAGGTTGAAAAAAGAAATATACGGAGCAAACTCCAATATACCCTGCGAAAAAACCATCGTTGTCGTCTGAAACATACAAGAACCATCGATGTCAGAGTCCCCTTGATCAGGACTAAATTAAATTGAATGATTCATTTCGTATATCATGTGTACCTACTTACCAAAATTTGGTGGAAAATGTCATTCATGAGTAAGCTGCCGCAAAAACTTTCCAGCTGTGGGTTCACAAAATTTTATAAGGCTAAGTATGTCCTTATACTTAGCGCTTGATCAATCCTGTAAATTTAAAAAATTCTCGACTATGGAACTGTATTTTAAACCACAAACGCGTGGCAATAGTTTGAACCAAATTTTCATTTTAAACTGAATACTACCTATAATGGTACAGAAAAAACACTCACCACGGTAACATTTACGTGGCAGATAGAACTCCCCAGGTTTCAAATTGTGTTGAAGTTGATGAGATTTGGCAACTATGATGCTGCTAAGCATTGTGCCATTGTATGAAGCTCGATGGGCAGATCCAGTTAACCTCAAGCTTCGTTTTATGTTCGCAAGTTTGTTCATTGTGACACCATGGACAGCTCAGAACGCGATTTTACCTATGACTGAACTGGTTTTACTCCTGTTTAGGTCTTTCATTGTATAGTACATTTCATTCTGAATCGAATCATGTGTCAAACTCATTTTCGGAAAAAAAGTGACTACGTTGGTTTTTTCCCTGTACCCTTCATATGCAGTAAAACCTCCACATATCGTAAATTTACTCCTCTTTTCTCTGCTATCGGATCCGGATGATTATTTCCCCCACTAGCGATACGGGGAGTTTCTGGAAAACCTCGTACCTATCCTCGCAGTGCTGCTGTGGCTGGAGGGGGGTTCAGCGCATCCCCAACCTTACTTCCCAAGACCGTCGGTTCGAATTTGGAACTTTTATTACTTTTCTAAGGGCTCTCTACGCAGTTTGGGACCAAGTGAAATTTACTTGATTATCAATACATTAATTTCCAATAAACCTATTTTATATGAAACGTACACGGGAGAGGGGCCTACTTCAGGACTTTGCTCCATGGGTAGAATTTGCTCCTACCTAATGATGCAATGACTGGAACGTCCATACTTGACGGAAACTAATTTATTGAAAAAATCTTATTTACATTTGATAGGGAGGTACGGTTATTATGAGAAAAACATGTAAACATGAAATATAAGATAATATCTGTCACTTGAACACCTCCTTGCAGCACTTGAAGCATCCACCTCTAGAATGGTGATTGACAATTGACAATTGACGAGCGGACTGTTGAACACATGATTTGTTAGAACCGCTCAGTGGAAAGAGGTCTGTGTCAGGCTGGTAGCGCACGGAGGGACATGGAAATTCTGTTTGGTTTCCGAGCTTCGCACCGGTCACCCGCTTCATCTCAGGGTTGTTGAACTGATCTCATCCATTTCTCATCGTGAAGGGAACTTATTTCAAGAAGCTACACTGAATTCGCTCGTTTCACTCATCACCTTCAATCATTTCCTCACCGTTCACGTTCCACTGAGCCGACATAGGGAGATGCTAAATGGAGAATCAAACTGAACGAGACAAAATCGGTGCACATCGATTTCACCATCTGTAAGATCAACTATATCACGGCTTTTCTCAACAATGTGGTGATTCCCTACTCGAAACACGCAAAATACCTGGGCATGACGCTGGACGCCATGCTCCGGTGGAAAGAACACGTAAAACAGAAAAAGACAGAACTTATCTCAAAATTCAGGAAAATGTACTGGCTCATCGGCCGGTGATAAATGATGTCGCTTCACAATAAACTACTTCTGTACACTCAAGTACTCAGGCCTTCGTGGGTCTACGGGGCCCAACTGTGGGGCTGTACGGCTCTTTCAAACAGGCAGATGATACCAGAATATGGTACAACGATGCATAACCAATGCGCCATGGTATATCCGCAACGACGCTCTACATCGCGACCTTGAGATGGACAGCGTCGATAAAGTGATAAAGCAGCGCGCTAACGCTCATCTTGAGACACTTAAAAACCATGTTAATGAAGAAGTTGTCCAGCTTCTCGGAGTACATGAGTTGACGCACTAGCCCACATGAGCTTGTGTAGGAAGTGAGTGTGTGCAAATATATTAGAAAGACGAAGGACTAAATTATGTACCGTTAGCCCAAAATGCCATCTACTGTAGTATAATTAGGTCCGACGACTATTGTTAATGAGATCTATATCTAGAAGCAATGATAAAATATAAATTAGGAAGAAAAATAATAGGGAGATTCTACAATAAGTTATAGTGTTCATTAAAAGAAATCATTCTTATCTCCGTAACCTAACTGAAGTCTTATCGCTCAAATAGTGGGATGATGACAGGGAGAACAGGAATATTATGAATCCACTACGTGTTTGCATATAATCCCATACTTACCTACAATTTACAGTTTTCTCAGGGATTTTGTGTTGGAGAATCTTCACTTACCTGAAACAACAAAAGTTCAATTAACTTCGTATCCATCTTTCGAGTCCATCTCGAGTTTTGTGTCAATTAATTAGGTACATATAATTTCAACGATTGCTAATAATTATTAAACTAGGTTCCATTTGGATCATGAAGGTTTGAACGATAAATCATAATTTATTATTAGTTTATCTGCATCCTCATTGTAAGAACTGACTGACATGAATTTTCACAAAGACGTTCACAGTAAGACAGCCTGCAGCTGCAGTACACGCAGAGTAAAAGTAAGTAACAAGGTAAAGTGAAGGATATTTCAAGTGTGAACTTCACGTCCGACTGCCCTGTCAGCGTCAGCAGTGATCTCAACTTCGGTGATCTAACAAGAACCAGTTTATTTCACGAGATCAGTATGATCATAAGTAAGACACTTCTCCGGAAATCCGTAGAGTAAGAAATGCCACTGTTGGGTTCTATCCGTGTTCAGAACTGGACAAGATCAGAACATTTCTTGGATAACGTATTAGCACTACACTCTGCTCTTTGTGAGTCATCTGCAGCCTGGGCTGTATCCATAACTGTAATGTCGTCCGCGAACAGGAACATCTTGTCATCTTTCCCGTTCTTTGCAATTGTTTCATTTATTCATTAGGTATCGAATCGGGGACTCTGGTTGGCTGAAAAGGCATTCCATTGTAATTAGTTATCTCCTTCCAACCCTTCAGATAGAATGAAAATAATACAGCTAGAGACATCGAGATGTCGTCAAAAACCTTTGACATTTCATACAAATTGATGGAAGTGAACAGCCATCACTTGATACATCAATCATCAGGGAGGCTGCAGCAGTATCGTCCTCTCGCATTTAAGAAACCAACACCGGGGGGGATGTATCGACCCTTCAAATCTTTCTCAATCTCACAACCATGTATTGGCTCTCTCGAGTACTGAACGTTTGGTTATATTCAGAAACATGAACAGTTTAGAAATGCAAAAGTGGGAATTCAGACTTTGGGCATCACAAGTGTTTTTTTTTTTCCTGTTTCGAATTTAAAATTTCATAAGATTCAGTGTACAAACATTGGAGTATATAGGGAGTATTGTGAAACTTCATTTGGCAAAATGAAGTTCAGCTTCGTAGTACGCCGGGACTTCCAATTCTTGGCTGTTATGTCCAACTAAGTAATACCACAAAACTTGGGTCCGCAATAATTTTTCATAACTCTGAAGTATTATAGGTACTGCGGGCTAACCAAAGATGCACGCTGGATCAGTGACGTTACCGAATCTGAATAGCATGTATTCAGCTACTTCCGACCGTGTAGCAACTTATTAGAGATCTCTTGGAGATCTACCATTTGGGAAAAATGATATTGCACCGTAGGATCACGAGGTTAGATCATGTTGACGCATTCGTTATTTTGTTACATGTATGGAAATGGTTATGATGATATAACATTTCGGATTTTTAACGGTTGAGATAACGTTATGCGAGTACTGTATAACGATGTACTACGATAACGTTATCGTAGCACTGTAAGAGACGGGATTGAGAGTGGGAGATGATGTTACTTACCCAAGAAACGAGATATGAGCAAGAGAGAGAACATGCGACGGATAGGGTTTGTTTCGCGTTGTGCAGTGAACATACGCTGATAGGTCTTCATCATGCCCCGCACAACTTATACTCCGTTAATATGCATAATGCAAGAACTTTGTCACAAAGAGCCTTTGACTCAAATTGCCTAGTGCTCTCTCCGGCTTTGCTTATTACTGTTTCATAAGCCTTCACCTCCACTACCCGCCCTCCTCCCGCCCACCTCACTTCACTTCTGTCTGGTCTCTATTCTCAAGTAAAGCCTCTCTGATCTCCGTTGATTTTATGTGGAAAAAGGCTGTAGAATATTTGGCCTGGGAGGCAATTTTCAATCCCTGAAAAGGAGAGGAAGGGTATTAGAGGGATCTCATTCTCTGCAGGCCCCGGAGGTCCGAGTACATATAATCAGATTACCGCCCCACTCCCAACCTTTCATGTTATTCCTATATCGTTACAAATTTTTCACTAGCGTCATTCATTCCACTCGGAATTCGAGCGGGGTGACTCACTAACTCAATTCCATTGCTTTCCTCGTTGATAAACAGCTAATATGACCAGAGACCCTCAACCCCACTGCATGGGCTGACCGTTGCACCAGTGGAAAAAGTAAGTGAAGTAGGCAACCTGCTGTCTCCTAAAAGGCCCAATGCGACCCGTGCACGTCAGAGATGACATAATAGAGATGTCAGAGATGCATTCAGCAATTGACACAAACTATTCAGCTACGAATATAATTGCACCATTGAAATATTAAGGGGAAAAAGTCCTTCGACATGTGGAATAGCACCTACGAGTACAAAGTCCTGGAAGATCCCCGCTATTCGCACTGGAGAGTATCTTGTTCCCGGCCAACGATTTTGGGCAAATTCGCGGCTGTTTTATGCGAACCTGCTCAATAGCATAACAGATCTTCCGTCATGATCAATCTACGTGGTTCGGAGAAGAATTTATTAGCAGCTATTGCCACGATATCGCTTCGTGATCGAATTGGGATCAACCTATTCGTGTCATTTTAGGCGCAGGCAGTCCGTCAAAGCTTCGGACAATATACGAGGATCTCCTAATTTTCTTCTTCATCTAGGCAAAGTGCCAAATACTTATTCTTTCATATAAATTATACTTCATTAGTTTTCATTGTAAGCCTCTTATTTCCCGATTCAAGATGAGCCGCTAGTTTTTGGGAGAGAACCACTTTCATGTAAAAACTCAATTTGCTAGTGCCTCTTCAACTTGTGACGTGAACTCAGCGAATATGACTGGAGGATGGGCGATTCTAAATTCGAAACCGCAGCCGAAGGGTCCACTCGAGCTGATCCACTTTGTTCGTGATATTAGCGGTGTTCAACGGTAAAAATTAAAATGTAAAATCATACTGGACCTGACAAAAAAACATTAACAATAAATAACAATCAGACCTAAATAACTTACGATGAAGCAGACGCCTTAAATAGCAGACGACGAGAGCAAGCTGAGCGTTCGGTGGGTTCAATAAAGAAATAATTGTTCGTAATCACGATTCATAGACTCCATTAGCGACACCTTTTTGGTGAATCGAAAAGCGTTTCTCCCCGGGGAAAAAAAATTCTAAAAGAGAAGGGCGGATCAATTAGACTACTATGAAGAAAGAAAAAATAGAGAGAGATTTGAACAGGAAATGGTTGAAAGTAGGTGAGGAGAGGAGGCGAATGGCAAGTAGGGGCTTTCATTAAAAGCTCTCTGGCAGAGATTGTAGGCCGAAAAATCAGAACATACTCGTAAATACAACTCATCAGCATTTTCGTTTGCGTGGTTTTCTGATAATTTCCTTCAAGGGTCCCATTCAAAGAGCAGACGGAGATGACGCCGTTTGAGGGAATCGTTAGTTTTCGCTTTGATCCCTATTTCAACTTCTGTAGATGGCGAGCCAGATATTCCCCCAGTCGTAATAATTGGCGTCCACATAATAATTTGTGAATATCAGTCATGAATAAAATAATTACATAATTTATAAATGATAAAATACAAATGATTTTTTTTATATTCACACATCTCCAATAATCGAAATTACCTCCTTTCATTAACAATAATTAATAATAATTTACATTACATACTTGATAATAATTATTAACCCAATTATTATCAATGACAATTCATAATAATAAATCTATCATTAGGTAAGTGATCAAGACAGAAGGGTGTTCTGTACAAAGGAGATAATAAACCGTTGTGTCAAGAATTCTCTGAGTTTTTAATTATATTCCCCTGCGAGTTTTTCTTTATGCGATTTTCTGAATCTACCTGTCCGGAAACATAAACCCTCAAATTTTTAAGGGGGGGGGGGGGGATTTTATTTTCTTGGGCGATTCCAATAGCTTACTACCGATGACCTCATTACAGGAAATATAATGAAGCAACTATCAGAAGAAGGCTCTTGTTTCCCATAAACGCAGCATTGAGGCTAAACTATGTACCCCGTTGCTGGGAAGTGGCAGAAGTTATCATGATACTGAAACCTGGGAAAGAATCCATGAACAAAGAGCCCTATCGGTCGATATCACTACTACCAGTTATATCTAAGCTCTTTGAGAAATTTCTGAAACAAAGATTATAACCAATCGTTTATGAGTATGAGCTAATCCCCAACCACCAGTTTGGATTCAGAGAAAAACACTCTACTTTGAAGTAGTAGAAGAAACTCAACGACGTTGTCTATAGGATCAAGAATACCCTTACCCAAAGATGGGGCTTTCAGAGAGGGGAGATGTGTTGGGCGACTCCAGTGATTGAAAAAGAGACGAACACTTCGGGTTTGAAAGTTGGTTATGCTTTTTGAGTTCATAGGCTTGAGTTAATAAAAGTGTTTTGCGAGGAAACCTGTCTCGTCTTACAGTATGCACGTGACGTACCAAACAAAGAGAACACGACTATTGCAACCTTTGGCGATGATACGGCCATACTAGCGGTTCGTGACACAGTAGGGGAAGCGACAAGGAAACTACGGCATTCTGTTGACGATGTAAGTGCCTGGACCAAAAAATGGCGCCACAAACCTAATGAACAGGAATCTACCCAAACCAACTTTACAAACAAGAATATGAGAACGATGCCAGTCATCATGAATGAACGAAATATTCCCTACTCTAATACTGCAAGGTATTTAGGGATGACTCTTGCTAGGTACCAAATTAAGATGGAAGGATCATGTTATTAAAGAAAGAACAATTAAATGCAAGGTTCATAACATTTTACTGGCTGCTAGGTAGGTATTCTTAACTATTAGTGCATAACAAATTCCTCATCCACCAGCAAATCCTAAAACCTGTGTGGAAAATTATAGCTCTGGGGCTGTACTACAACAGCAAGAATATTCAAACTTTCCAGAACAAGGTACTTAGGAGTATCGTCAACGCCCCTTGGCTCACCAGAAATGATGACCTCCGTCGTGAACTTAAGATGGAATCTGTCAACGAAAAAGCAAAGCAACATGCAATAAAACATGAACAGCTGCTCCATGAAAACATGAATCCGGAAGTTCTTTGACTCCTAGAAAACAGCAACGTCACCCGGTGGCTTGATAGAACAAAACCTCTTGATGTTGTGATGTGACAATCTGACAATTGTAGTGATTGAGTGTTCTCCTGAGTTACAGCCACTCGGCTAAAAACTCGACAAACAGTTTTTAAGATTATAGGAAATTAACTTGATGGGCTGAAGCTCGGTTATTATGTTATCGATATGCCAAATATATATCGATTATTTGAGAAAAAATATGGAAAATAATGAACCAGTTCCATTCAAATTTGTACAGAGGCCTCGTTTCATTTGAAAGCGAGATATGTCGTTTCAAATATTCAAAATTTGTTTTGACTCCTCAAGTACCAAGTTAGGAACATAATGTCGAAGGTAGCCGTTGGTTATTGTTTTTGATAATTCACTGAAATCACTTCTTGGAGGATTGAGTGGTTTGAAACGTTGTGGGGGTGGGGGTTGTTATTCGGAAGGTTGTTGTTGGGTCGGTGAGGGATGAGGGGTAATACTGTGGATTACACCTCGCGTGTCCGCTCGAGTCGCCTCCGCCGCCGCCTTCCACCGCCCCACAAACATCAAACTAATTGTAAGGCCCAGTCAATGGTCCAATGACTCCGCCTTCGCCATCGGCCCCTCAAGGGGGCACCCGTTTCACTCCTAATTGCCTCCCACTTGACTCAAACTATCTCGAGGGCCTCAGAATTGGAGTGAATTGCTCCCCCTCCCTCCCACCGTGTTATCAGAAGCCGACGGTTATCACTGCCGTTTGCCGGCTTTTTATTTTTGGTGAATGAATCGACTCGAAACTGAATTACCCCCAAAACAACCCTCCGAGGCGGAGATGTATAAGCTGAAGGTTTATTTTGGTGGGAGGAGTCGGCGCCTTCACGCAACCAGAGGTTTTCTACTACACATTACGAGACCTTACGAATCTACAGTTCGATTCACCCACCCGAGACTTATTTGAGAGTGATAATGAGTGGAAGTTTGTGAACCAATGATCACTTACGTGGGAAGAAGTGAAAAGAAAAGCTTCGACAAACCTAAAAAATAAACCAATGGTTAAAATTAAAAAATCTGAAACTAAACCTATGCAAAACAAATTTTATGACTTTCTCTTGGCAACCATCACTCATACCTGATATTGGACAAATCACATGCCACCAGTCCAACTTATGTGGCACTGACTGTGACTGCCCTGAAACAGGTGCATAAAACCAGATATTTAGGGGTGATAATCGATCAGTGCTTAGGATTGAAACCCCATATCATAGCCTTGACGAGGAAACTTAAGAGACTCACGCCGTTGTGCCGCGAGATGAGATCGTTTGGGACAATGAAAGTGAAGAAACACTTCTACAATGCCATGATGCCATCCTCATATACGCGCATGAGGCACAGCACGCAAAACCGAAATTATAAGTTCTCCTTATTACACAGAAATCCGTAATAAAAATACTCCTTAGGATACCGATCAGATATTCAACTGAGAAATTATTGACAGAACTGGGCGTGATGGATCTGTATAGATTAATAGAGAAGACAACTGTGGTATATGCATATAAACTTTATCTGAAAAATAAAATTGAACGAGTAAACATAGGAACTAGAAGTGCCGAAAGAATTACATTAAAAACAAGGAAAATGAACACTTCTGCAGCTCAACGATTATACTCGTATGCTTATAGAGGTGCAACTATCTTCAATAACCTGCCATCTAAATAATATTATTATTGTACATCTGCGATACCGTTGAACTCGTTCAAATCTTGTATGAAACAGCATTTTACGGAAAAAATCATATTAGTGTAGATAGTGTTGTGGAAGTACTTACCTGTTATTTACAATGTTTAGATAGCCACATAAATATAACATAATTATAAATCGTTAGAAGGTAACTAGAAACAATAATTATTAACAACTCATCCTCTCAACACAAGCTGTGCTTAAAGAGGGGAGTACCATTGTAAGTAACTGTTTAGGAATTATTGTAAAATAAAGATTGAAATAAATGCATAATAAAAATTAAAAAAAATTGTCTATAATATTTTATGACTTTTTTGTATGAAAATTAGAACGCAACTGAGGAATGTGAGAATAAAATGAGTAGGTATATAGTACAACATATTGGACTATAAACCTTCAGGTGTGGTCCACTGGAGTCAATCTTCAATACTCAGCCAACTAAGGCCGAGACTTAGTTGGTTTCGCAACGCGATGAACTTTGGTCTCCAGTGGGGCAGTAGTCCAGTTCGGTTACCCGGCGCTGAATCATTTCTCGCACAATAATGTTCTTTGAGTGCGATTTGTTTTGTCCTGGTGTTCACCACCGGGTTGTTGGCCAATTCAATGGCAGCTTGGTTGTCTGAGTACATTTGAATGGTTTCCTGTCGAACTTGTACGTGGTTTGCGAGATACCTCAGAGACAGCTTCGCTTTGGGCCATGTGCTCGCTCTCTGCTGTAGACTTGACGACCGTTCTCTGCTTTCTGGATTCCCAGCTCATGGCAATTCCACCAAATCGGAAGCAGTACCCAGTGTAGGATCGTCAGCCTGCGCAGCTACCCCAGGTAGCGCTTCCAACTTTAGGAACTGAGGTAACTGTGATAACAGTTCGAAGCAGATGTAACCTTTCGTATCTTTCAGGAAATTTAATAGCTCAAAGAAATTCCCTCTATTATGAGAATGACTCGTCACGCCCCCTAAACGGCAGTTCCTGTTTAGCCAACAAAATAATGCAGGCGACAAGCCATAATCTCCCTGTTTTTTTGTTTACGTTTTCCTTATCAGTAGAGATTTGCGCGGTTAGTTGCACATCCAATAAAAGATTAGTACGAGGGCTCTTCCCGAGGTCCGGAGGTATTAAGATTTGTGTGTGTGTGTGGCTGTGGTGAGAGGGGGAGGGGGGGAGTCATAGGATCAGGTTCTTGGGAGAGATAAGACACTGGGCAACGAATTTGATAAAATCAATGTTCCTGATGGTGACTCATACAGGGCTGTTTGCTAACACTGAAAATTCTTGATACAACGGTTGATTATCTTCTTTGTGCAGATTACCCTTCTGTCTAGATCACTATATGGTAGATTGATTATTATTATTTAAAGTACGCAAATTTTGTATGTACATTCGGTAGGTATACGAATTGGTCGAAAATTACCATAGGTACCCCCTTCTCCCCACCCTAACCCAGGGGGTACAGATTTTACGATTATAATCCTCAAGCTCAAATGAAAGTTGTTGACGAGGAGATTTGAGAAATTATTGTTTTTTGAACTCATGGGGGGGGGGGGGTTAAAAAAACATTAATTTTTCAAATGTCCGCGCCAACAACTTTGATTTTAGTCAGTAGATTATAATCGTAAAACCTACAACCCCCAGCGTTAGGGGAGGTGGGGTAATTATTCAAATCCCCTCGTTAACAGCTTTTATTTGGACACATGGATAATAATCTTAAATCTAACCCCCCCCCCCCCCACTGTTAGATACCCCGGGTACAAAAAACATAAATTTCGATATCTGAAAACCATTTGCTGTTCGAATCAGGTGGGCCAGTATGACCCGACAGGCCACCGCATGATTCACTCTCATGTTGACAGCTTTTGATGTCCTCCAAATTTGAGTCTTCATTGTGAACGAACGGGTAGCGCTACAAAGTTGCGGATGGTCTTAACAAATTCTACAAAATTAACTCTATCTAAATGTGAACTAAAAACTATACCGTTTCGTATGAATTTTTCAAAATTTCAAAATTCGTTTTGAACCCGTTCCCATTCAGAGTCAAGAATTCCAGATATTGGAGTAGTTACTATTCTTCCACAACGGTTTATTATATTCTGTGCAGATCGCCCTACTACCTGGATCACTATTCTGTATACAACGTCTTTGTGAGTCCCATAACATTACAAATCAACTAGAGTAATGCGCTATAATATTGTTTGAAAATGCTACAAATTCTGTACAAATCACCCTTCTTGCATCTACGTCCACCAAATATCCGAAATAACCTTCTTTCCGAATTCACGAAAACTACCTGTGAATTCGATGTCGCGAAACTATGAGCTGTTTGCATCAGCTGTGCCAGCATGAACACTGACCTGACTAGTCGCTGGATTCACGCTCGTTTTGACGAATTTTTATTGGCTCAACCTTTGAGCGCTCATTGTGAACGAACTGCTGGTCGTACAACGCTCCAGGTGGTCTTAAAAAAATTCTCTTAATTGAACTCCATTCAAATGTGAACTGAAAATTCCTGAGTCTCTTCCTTCCTGCATTCTCTCAATGCTTTCTTCCCTTTCAATAGTCGGTATGAAGAGTCACAAGCCTTTCATAGCTGTAGTTTGTACCCCTTGGTCATTAGAAAACCTTTCCCTCATTAAAACTGACTCCAATATCTTGAATCCTTGTGACTCTGTAGGTCGTCCGTGATATCTTCGGGTGGGAGGGGCGGATCCAGTCATTTGGAACCACTTTAACACTGGGTCGCTCATGTTTGTTTTCAAATGTCTACCATCGTATCGGTTCCTCATTTACTTTTTGAAACAGCCCTGTGAGAGTAAACATCAGGAATATTGACTTTATCAACATTGTCGCCCAGTATCTTAGCTTTCGAGTTGGCACTCGTTACTGACCCGATCAATCAACTAATTAATTTCAACTCCAGTAACATTAGTCGGCGGTGGGGTATGATTCTTCTTAACATCGAATTTTTTTGTTTGGAATATTCCCTTATGATCTCGGGAGATTCATCAGCTTTTCTCTTCATTCAAAATCCAGTTAGTTTCTGTCAACATCGGATTCGTCTGATTTTATTTCGTGAGTCACATAAACGACCTTTTGGTCAGCCTGTTTCAAATATTCACATACGGAATGAATATTAGTGTACATCACAGGGGGGGGGGGGGGGGGGATCTGCACAGAAGGTAACAAACCACTGTGGAAACATTCGCATCGAACTTGACTTCTTGGTTCATTCCAGAGGTTCATTATTGTAAGAAAATTCAGGACGAATTCCATACGCTAAATATTATATTCTTCTAACTAACTTAACCGACTTGGTATATTTCTATTTATTAATTCGCTTTTGCTTTTTTCCGTCATGCCGTCTATGCGCTGCCTTTGCTGGATAATCACTGACCACAGATTCGATGATTGTGGTGGGTCGTCACCAGCGAAGAAGTTTTGGTTGATCCTGATTGTTGATACTGTTGTCCTCTTCTGTTAGAGAGAGTGCTACGGATACTACTGATGGAAATAGAGAGGGAGGGATTACATAACAGCCAGTAATAGAAGGAAATTGTTTGTTATCGTTGGCCACAGTCTCTAAGAATGGTTTTAAATGATAACTGAAAATTTTGGCCGGTTCGAGCCGCAACTTCACATATTACATTCATCAGGTTCTCATTAGTTCTTGATTGGCCGGCTTTACTTCCAAGTGTAGCAAGAGAGCGTCGTGTGAAGGTTCAGGGCACCGCGACACTGGACGGTTAAATGAAGTTCGAACCTAAGCACACAATTACAGCGAATTTTCGAATAACTCACCATTTTAAGAACGTGAATACGAACAACATATACTGATTTGGTCTAACAACGTGAATATAATTCTTTTAAAACCCCAAAGATAAAGTTGACATGGTCGACCCCACCGGTTTAATTGAACGAAATTTCGAAAAGTTTTGCAAGGCATTCAGTAGTGAAATTCAATGAAGAAATACGTCGATAACAAAAACGTTTAGAGGGCATTCGATTGTTGAAGTAAGACGTTTCTTATAGTTGAATCAGGGAAGGGGGAATTCGGTACGACTAATTTTACGAATACAAGGCTGTAGTGTCGAGGAAAGAACATACGGGTTTTGTATCGGTTGAGTATCAATATATTCCTAAACGGTGGACAAATATTTACTCAAGAGGAATTCACATACAAACTCATTCTGAAGTTGCAAGAGGACATTCAGGTGTTTAATTACGATTCTTATGGTTAAAAATGGTGACATGTGGAAGTATTAAAATCCGAAGGGCACAAGAGTGACTACTTACGTTACTTCGAAAATTCGGTCATTCTTTCATGCTGCGAGACTGGTACCGTTTTTAATATACTGAAGCGTGTGGTCTCCGTTCACTGACGGATTTGTTGCACGGAATTGTATCACTCGTGCAAATCAGCTTCTAAAATTTGTTAAGTGTTTCAACGAGAAAAAAAATGAACATGGTTAGATCCCTGTGAAGAGGGAATCAAAATCTATATGTGGGAGCAAATCCCATACTTCTCACTCTCGAGATTTTCACGAGAAGCAATCTACGGAGAGAGTGAAACTGTCTCAAAATAATCTTCTTAGAGCTTAACGATGTTGGCTAGCTGGAGCTCCTGTTTTCTTTTCAAGGTTTGCCGCCATTGTTCGCTCGTTCCCAACTAAGAAACTCAACACCTCTAATTAAAAAAGTATTAAAACGCTTGCCAACTAGGTATGAAATGCAAGTCGATTTCATCGTTGATTAATCTCAATTAATCACTTGGTTGAACTCCTGTTCGTAATTTTTATTCAGGAACAGTCTTTAGCAGGGTTTAACGAGCGCGAGATTTCAACAAGCCCTAACTTTGTTTGGGAATCGAGCGGGTGTCGTTCAGGCGAAGGACTCAATCATTTTGGGACAGTCGTCTAACAACAGACAATTCCGTATCGATCAGATTCAATAAAAATTATATTGAGCTACCGGTCTGAAAAATTGTAGTATATGATTTTCGTTTATTATTTTCAATAAGGAACCATTGGAATCGATCGAGATATTTTTATAGCTTTTTTAACCGCCCTAAAAATCTGTGTAGATTATGTTTATTCAGACGTTATCGCTTAGACTTGTAGAAAATCGTAAATTAATTGGATAAGAGGAGGATTGAGTTGAGTGATAAACCTTTCCCATCAATTCAATTCTACAGTAGAGGCACCAAGGCACCAAGTGATCAGTTATTTTCCTGAAAAGTCTCATTTTTAGACTACAAGTGTTTTATAGGAATTGAATAGGTTTTGATTCAAAGTATTTTTCAAGACCACTCGGGACGTTGTACAACCAGCCGTTCGATCTCAATGAGGGCTCGCCGACAACTGAAAAAATAATCACTAACATGATTATGAATCACACGTTGGAAGTTCTGGCCAATTTTCATACTCGGGAACATCTGATTCAAACAAAACATGGTTTTATAATATCGAATGTCTTGTTCTGAGATACTTTTCTGGATATTTATCGTTGTCATAGATAGGTACAAGGAAATCTATCAACCCCAGCATAATATCAATGCGAATGGATTACAAAAAATTGATCATTTCGCACGCTGGAAACAACACTGGTACCCCCGAAAATGCACGTTTGGGAAATCGCGTTTCAAGATTTTCCGAATCTTGTTAAGCCCACATGAGTGCTCAACTATTTTTTTCAGTCCACTCCAGGTTTCATTGCATCTAAGCACTACCCCTAAGCCATGTAAGATTCGTTACAACTAAACAATTTTGGTGAAAATTTCTATGATGTACCACTGTTGCTCTACGAAAATTGCCCAAATCCGCACTGATCACTTGAGAGTAGTGGAAACACATGATTCCAGTTTGTGCCACCAGCTCAACTTTTTTTTTTTTTACTTATAAATTTTATGTGTGTTAAGTTTGTTACATTTTATTAGTTGTAAATTACCGAGTGAGGGAAAGATATAACTTATACACAACGCGTTAACCAGGAAAGTAGAACTTATTATTTGAAATATAGAATAAACCGGGAGCAACCTCACGGCTTAGAACAGCCTTTTGGTGAGCCTTGCTAATAACTCACATCCCATTCATTGGGCAAGAATAGGTAAATGAGGTATTTTTCATTATCACAATACTAAGACTGCCGATGAACCACCGTTCTTCCAAACCGAACGGGTCAAACCAAGCAGACCCACAGCGGTTTATCTGCGCTCAAGCGGCCGCTGTTTGAACTATGTTTATTCCACTACTACTCACATATAGCGCATGTCAAGCTGATTCGGACGGTATTTGAGTAGAAAACTCAAAAGTGCACACTGAAGATAGATTAGGCTAGTTACCGAGTAGCTAGTAATATCAAATTGCCGTTATCCATGTGAATAGCGGAAGTTGGCCGAGGAGAGTTACTATTTCGTTTCTTGGTGAATATTGGAGTCGAAACGCGAGAAAAGATAACGTATTGGGGTGAAACAGCAAATTTTCAAGCCATATATTTTTTCGAGGTTTTTCTACTTGAAGTTGCAGAAGCGAAGGGGATGGTAGCGAGGAAAGATGAGCCTGGCAGGAGATAATCCTGCTCCATGACAGAAAGATTGAGCACTCCATCGCCTCCACCAATCCTCTACCCGTTTCCCTTCCTCGCCCACCGTCTTCTTCAAGATGATTCTCGCGATATTAGTTCACTTACTTTTGGCTTTCCCTTCACAAATGGCCATCTGCGCAATTATGATGGAGCGTGTTTCCAACTAATTCCCAAGCCCGATGAAGAAACAAAGGTGGTCGAATTGGATTTCTTTGATTGATTTCCTTGTTAGGTGATCAACGTCTATGGAGGGGGTTAAGCGAAACCATAGTGAAGTGGTAAGATTACCGCTCCACCTCCTACTAACTCGACATTCGATGAAGGTCTCGTCGTTTCGGTATAATCGATTCCATTCCCTGTACACGAAAACGCACTTCAAATATATGACCGCGCCAAATCTTCGTATTTAGTGTTCATTCGTAGGTGCTCACATGGAGTTCGCCATAATCTTGAAGAGCGACGCGGATTGATTGGGAATTTTCACTTAATTGTGTTCACGTTAGTTGTTCACGTATGGGGTTCACTTAAAGTTCGAATAGGATACTCAACAAACGACTGTTCCAAGAAACACACTACTCAAGGCTGTTTTATCACTCGCCGAGTTGAATTGGGAAAATCTATTATTCCACCAGCGGATAAAGAACACTGTTAGGAACTCAAAGAAAAGCCTAATCGTTTCCTTCAAGTTGGTACGCGTGTGGCGGTCATTAAGAAAAAACAATCTTGTTCATCCGATTTAGCATCCTCATCGTCTTCACTTCTGATTTTTGGAATTCTCTAATAATTGACCAGAAAATTCGCGGAAAGCAACGAAATCACTCAGGAAAAACCGCCCGTTGTTTCCACACAAGACGAGGGCAGTAAAAATCAGTTTTATGTTACTATACCTGAGAACCGATCATTTTCTCTCCTTCACTAACGAAGCTACAGCAGCTGTTTTCAGATGCCGATAACGATTCATGCGGGTTGGGCTCTTCATAGTTCCATATCGAATGTCACTCATTTCATTGAAAGCCTGTGCAAACATGACGATTGTGATGCGCATCCTAGAAACAACCGTAACGCAATCCCTCCTGCAATTTAGATCCGATTGCATTCCGTTCTCAAAGTATTCGGGGAATCGTGTAACAAAAAAGTTATCATACTCTTCGAATGCAATCTCATCCCGTGAGATATTGAACCACTGACCATGGATACAACAATGTTCATGATGCCCAACAACCAAGTAGCCCTTTTGTATCTCTTCATGTTGCTCTTATTTATAAAACAGTTTCATACAATCAAAAACACGTTTCAAACTACCTCTCACTACTTCATGAAGAGTTCTCGATAAGACTACAATTATACTCAGCTCTATCTTGAATAATAATATCATAGGCACATTAAATTTCCTGAATTCAATGTTCACAGGCAACATTTCAATAGTCACCTGTGATGCGTTTATTTCACCTGGAGATTTGTTTCCTTCACTACAACAATTCCCGTCAGAAACACAGAAATGTGATGTAGTGTTCGTTAGAACCGCATCAACCTAACTGATAATTTCATTGATTGAAGATTACGAATGTTCTGTTTTTAAAATCAGTGTATAGCATTGTAATATTTCTGGGGAGAGGTGGTGATTTAACATTTTCATACTATGCCATAATATTTCGCACTCCCAGAGTATGCCTGGTATAAGTCAAAATACCCAACTTTTGGGAAATCGCGGTTGAAGATTTTTGATTTTTAAGTTGTTGTATAACAGTTATCTGTCGTCGATTTTTTTCATATACTCAAGGGTCTATGGCACTCATTTACTCTATAACTATTATGTGCTATACGAAAATTACTCCGTTACCTCTTTATTTGCGACCAGCAACCATAAATTGATCAAATTCTTATGATTTACCACAATTACCCCATGAAACAGGACAACTCTTTTCCCTTTCAGTACAACCTTTTTCACATTAACTGAAAAATATGTTCTTTGCACCTCTGAACATATTTGGTATCTTATGCATGTTGTATAGACATGCCACAGGTAAAAGTATTGAATATAATCCAAAAGGGGAGAGACTGGCATGTATTATTCATACACATATGTATAACCAACAGTATCGTGTTAATAGCTAGATACCGCCTTCTCCGACAGAGGTTGTTCAATTGTGAGTTGTTTGTGGGTGTCAAGTGTTTTTCTATTACTGTTTCCTCTGTTATCAGGTTCCATGTTTCCTTGCTTTGATCCTTGATCTAAACTGTAATAATCCGGAGGTGTCTCCCAGATTTCATTCTACAATAAATGTACCATCATGAACACAAACCACAGGCCGCTAAACACCCCCAACGGCAACAAATCGGTTTTTTCCTCGTTTCCCTTCTAGTACCTACTTCTTCATTTTTTCTTAGGGGCTGATTTACTGCAATTTCTTTGTGTTCGTCCAAATTGATTGCTTATAAATATGAGGTTATCACACTGCGGCATCCGGGCCCGTAACTGGAATGATCCAGTCTTGCTCCGATGATATTATAGAAGAATGACTCAGAACCATAATGGTTTATGTGCTCTCTAGCGGCCAATTATAGTTATAGTTGAACCCAATAATTGGGTTATAATTATTATAATTATTATAGTTATAGTTATGAGTTATAGTTGAACCAATTCCACGCTCATGTAGAGCTCGTAGAGAGCTATCTGGTGGTATACTATCATGTTGAGCGCCACCTGCCCCAATCTGGGTCATAGAAATTTGGGCTGGGGGACCACCTGCACCATTCTGGATCAGGGGAGAACCTCCCGTTTATAGCTCCCTGCCTGTGCAGGGACCACATCGAGGGTCTCACGGCAACTTCCCACATCGTCATTTGGGCGACTTTTCAGCAGAGCCAAAAAACTATCTACCAATGACTATGTTTACTGAGAACCTAATTCAGTAAAATAAATCGTGAGATTTAGTGTTACCTAACTTAGTACCTAACTTATACTTAGATAGATTGATCCGCCGGGGGAAAACGCTTCGAATGGTATGCATAACTCATTTTGGCCAAAAGTGACGATGTGGGGTGTTGCCGTGAGACCCTCGACATATCCTTACGATTTCTGCAATGAGTACCTAGACCTCGGCTGGACCGAAGGTGACTGGGAACAGACTTGGTTCGAGCATATTCCGACTAGAAGTAAGTAAAAATCGAAGATGAAGTGGAAGACGGGTTTTCGACATTTCTTCACACGGCCACAAAATGTATGTGAAAGAAGTAGAAGTAGATAACTTTGTGTACTTATAAGTATAAATTGTGGCTTATGGTTTGCTGAGTTTTCCCTGTAACCCGGGGAGACTAGGCACATACGCCCACCCAGAGAAATATCCTGGTCTGCTTTCACAGACTTGGCCATCTCCAGTGTGGTGGAATCCAAAGCACGGGAAGGAAGGTAACTCAGCTAACCGTTACAAAATAGATAGTACCTAGTTTTGATTGTAGTGTAGGGGATAGAAATAAAAAAAATTGAAAATAGAACACTACCTACCCAATGAATAATAGAGGCAAAGAAAATTAGAATGTAGACAATTGGAAAAGAGAAAGAAATTTAATCATGCCAATATAAATGCTTATACGCAAATGGGTTTGATCCCTACTATATGAGTCCCTTCTGGGGAAGATCCTTAGAGCTATTTGAAGCTCCAAAAAAATAGTGGAGAAGGTACCGAGACAAAGCCAGCACGTAAGTACCAACCACGCTCTGCTACCATGTGAAGTATGGTTTGCTGAGTTACCCCTTGTACCCGGGGAGTTTAGGCAATTACGCCCACCCAGAGGGGTATCCTGGTCTGCTTCCAATGACTTGGCCATCTCTAGTGTGGTGGAATCAAAAGCACAGGAAGGAAGCTAACTCAGCAAACCATTACAAAATAGATAGTAGTTTTGATTGTAGTTTGTTGAGCTCCCAAGTCATTTGGTGTGTTAGGTACTAATCAGGCTCCAAAACATAAGCCCCTTCAGTATGACACATGCCCCAATTTAGGTCATGATGGCCCTCAGGTGACAAACTGCATCATGTTACTCCCCCCCACAGGCCACCTGACACAAAATGCGACATGCGCCATTGTTGATCAAAATGAACCCGAAAATTCAATAAAACGTTACTAGGGTAACCAAATAGGGATTAGAAGGGGAAAGGTAACAAAATACATGCTTGATCCCTGGGGTGATTTTCACTTTTTTGGCGTGGCACCTTCAGTGTGCTTTGAAGCCGCACATTTCGAACTTATATCCGCCTTACTCCGGATGAGCGATTTGTTTTATGCAAGTATTTGTGAAGTTTTGAACTTATCATTAATGAATTTTTCATTTATTCATTCCCCTCAACCGGCAAGAAGGCGGTCTGGTAAAAATGATTGCAGCTACCGCTATTTTACCCGACGATACTTTAAAGTCAATACGACGGTAAAAGCTCAAGTTAATCCAATAGCACTCGCAAAGAACGCAATAGGTGATCGCTGGAAAGTCGAGTCTCCTGAATAGAATATCCTTGGTTAGCGCCTCTGTTTAAGAGGAGGGCGGAGACGTGATAAATATTCCAGCGAGGCCGCCTCTCGCACTCTTCCCCTTATTAAATATTTCCAGTTTGTTTAATAGTCCTTCCACAGAGTTGATCCTCTTATATTCGGATCAACTTACTTAAACTGCTCCTTGTCACCCCCGCCTTCTTCACCCGCAGCATTACCCTCACCGCATCAACCCTTTTATCCTTCACGGATTTAGCTTTGTAACTAAAGTGTAACTCGTCTTTGTTGAAATAACCGCTCATTGTTTGGAGCTAAAATAATCGAGGATGATGATCGGAAGAACTCGTTGAAATCAAAAAGTATTTATTTAACACTGTTGAAACAATTGTATACGGATAAGCAAACATTTCTGGAGAATACCCAACCTTTGTATTCATCTGTCAAAACATTGTTCACAACCGCTTTTCCTTTCGGTTTATTTTCTTCGATGGTGAACAATTGGAATCGACCAAGAAAATTTTTTTGTAACCCCATGTCCAAATTTGTTGGTTTACGTTTCAAAATAAGTAGATTCAGAAAATCGAATTAAAAAAATCCGTCTGTCCGCTGTCCGCGGAACTTTGCCCAGTTAGCGACGTGCTAAAATTAATAAATTTGGTTTACGGATTCGGATCAACCCCACAATGACCCTCGAAGCTTTTCGCAACCCTTGGTCAAAGGGAAGAGGTTCAAAACGAATTTTGAAATTTTGAAAAATTCATATCTCGAAAAATTCCCAAGTAACTGTATACTTTCCAGTTCACATTTAGTGAGAGTTTATCTTTTAGAATTTTTTGAGACCAATCGCAGCTTTGTACTATCAACCGTTCGTTCACAATGAGGGCTCAAAGGTTGAGCCGATATAAACTTGTCAACACGATCGTGAATCAAACGGTTGAAATACAGGCCAATTTTAATACTAAGGAACAGCTGTTTGGTTTATCAATTGGTTTTTGTGATGTAGATTTTTTGTTCTGAGGTACTTTTCGAGCTAAGGAAAGAAGGTAATATCCAATGTTTGTTCGTAGGTACTTCTTATAGAAAAATTATTGCTGACGTAGGTAGGTGGAATTAAAAACCCCATAATTATATCGGTACATTTTTTTGTAATTCATTCATCATCTCTATCATTTAATTTCTGCACAAAGAAGATAATGACCCGGTGAGTTAAGAATTTGCAGAGTTTTTCCTGTTGTGGTGCGCTTGAAGCAAAGTTACACGATGAATTGAAATCACTTTTCCTTGTAGATGTCAAAAACTCTAGATCAATCGGACAAAGTTCACGTATCTCGTGATTAGGTACGTAATGGAGGACCTTGTTTGTTTTTCGTTTTATCTCAAACACCAAGATCGACCAGCGATATCAAGCTTCGACACGAGCCAAAACAGAATGAAATCCGATCGTTTTCCTCAAGAGTCCTCAGTATTCAAGAGAAATTCCATCAGTTCGTGAATCTTATTTTTCTATACAGTTTTTTAAATTTATTTTGTAACCGATGGAAGCTGGTGGCACCCTCAGACGATTTCTTTCGATGTGTCCAGAGCCGTGACACTGCTGGAAGAAGGCTATTCTCACCACGATGTTGCTCGGCCAATCTGTGATTTCTAGGCTTTGGAACCGGTATCAGAAGACAGCTTCACTTAACCGAAGACCAGGGCAAGGTCGTCCAAGGGCTACTTCCCTCAGTGAAGACATATTTTTGTGGGTAAATGCTCTTCGAAATTGATTTTCCACGGCTAGAGAACTCCAAATTGACCTGAGTAGGAGTACTGGACAAGGGTGTCTAATCAGACTGTTCGGAATAGGCTGCGGGAAAGTGCTAGAGTCGAATTCGCTCGAGATCACAGGAGGTGGCAGCTGAGACACTGGAGCTGTGTAATGTTCTCAGATGAGTCTAAGTTCACTTTGTTTGCTAATGATGGGCGTGCGATGGTTTGGCGAAGAGAAAGCGAGGGTTTCGTCCCTTGCTGCTTGCTCCCATCGTCGCCATTTTGAGGTGGTTCCCTTATGGTATGGAGGCATAACAGCTTTGACAGCTCAGCGCTACGTTGAAGAGATTTTAGACGTCCATGTTCGGCCCCAAGCGCTCGCTGCTGGTGCTGATTTCATCTTTATGCAGGATGAAGCCCGACCACATACAGCAAGAGTGGTGAGAGAGTACCTAAATCAGCACAATATTCACGTTTTGGCCTGGCCAGCCGTAGCCCCGATCTCAATCCCTTTGAGCACATATGGGACCAGCTAGGGGAGGCCATTTGAGGTCGTTCTAATCAGTCCATAACTTTGGAGGAGCTTGAAGAAGTGCTAAGGGAGGAGTGGCAACGATTGTCGCAAGAAAACAATCGTAGACTTGTTCGGAGCATACCTCGTCGTATGCAAGCTGTAATCACGAGCCGCGGAGGTAACACCAAGTATCAAAGATCATAAAGTTCGAAAAATTACGTTTTGCACATTTTTCAAGTTTTTCCTCGTTTGCCATTCCTGTTTTGGCCCTTTTCATGGTTTTCTCCGTTCAACATTCACCCAACACTGTGGAAAAATTATTTTCAACTAGGAAATGTGTTTCTTAGAACATAAATAAGAGAGAAAAATATTAAACCTGCCAAAAATAAAATAATTTAAAAACCATCATCAGTTCATCCAGTGATCCCTTAATTCTTTTGAGGTGTGTATAATCGTTCGCTATCCTGACTACTCAAAGGGAGTCGAAACGTCATATTACAACACGTCATTTTTTACCTCAACTTCGGTCAAGCTGGAAATCCTCAAAAATTTGGAGTTATACAGCAACCAAAGGCTAAACTCGAATGGGTTGATCGAATTACTTGTACGGTTTGTAGATTGATGTAAAATCAGATATTGGAATTTTTTAGTGGGCTCTTCTCGAATAAAGAAACAAAGTGTGATTAACAAAGTGAAAAATGATCTCCAACCAAACACGGAGTACGTTGCGTACAGAAGATTGATAGGAGCCCGTCCTGTCTTGGCGTATGCGTAGATTGAATCCCGTGGACCTGTCCGTAAAATAAAATGGGGAAAAAAACCCTTTGAATAGCTGTCAATTAAAAACTACTTTGTAATCGGACATTGTCCGTCCGTACAATAGTTTCCCTTGTTTGTCTTTCACAGACATCATCTGGGTCTAACCCACATCAGATCAAATCGAGAGAGAATGACAAGGCAAATTACGCCCTCGGACCGCCTCTCTCCTCGGCCAGATCTATCAAGATCGCCCCTGCACCTTCTCAGCTACTAACTAAATGGTTGTTACCACTTTTCCACCACTCAACGATTCCTCTCTTTTCTTCTTTTCTGACGAAATAGGTCTAATCATTGTCCCTCCACCAGCCGGTTACCGAGTAATGACCTGATACTTTCGACGGACAGCACCTGGTGTCATCGTACAACCCCATTACCTACATAACACAACCAATTATTGTATTCCATACGACGTTGATGTACGGGATTGATCTAGTTTACAAGGTTCATGCAATTTACAGTAGATATATTGCTATTGAATGACAACGCATTATTAATTGGAATCCCACGGTGCCGTACATTAGCCTGGCCATTGACCTAATAATATGAGGTCGTGTTTGAAAGCGAAACCGTATTCTCAAACTTCAAACTCTCAAGTGGATTTCAGAAGAAGATAAACTATTGCAGAAAGTTCATGATGTTCACAGCGATATTTTCGAACAAATTATTTCTATAATAAACCTTCAATCCCCCTACGGAAATGGTTTTTGCATTATTATCTTAGATTAAAAAACTCTGCAAATTCTTGACACAACGGTTTATTATCTTCCTTGAGCAGATCACCCTTCTGTCTATACCAGACTGTGTTGCAAATCGGCACCATACCATATTCTCACCGTACTCATACCATACCATACGAATTTCTTTCCTATCATGTATGATATACCATACTGTACTATACCAAATCAAACATACAATATTATACCATACCATACTCATACCATGTCATACAAACCGAGTGAATATTGAAATGTCATCCATTTCTGACCTATATTTAAAATTTCAAGTATCTAGCTCATCATCAAAATTTAATTTGTTTACCTAAACAAATAGGTATTATTTTAAACAATTTTACAGACAAGAAACCGGGTGAATATTGCATTGTGATCCAGTTCTGACCTATTTTTAAAATTTCAAGTCAATAGCTCATCATCAAACTTTAATTTGTATTATTACAAAAAGGTATTATTTAAACAATTTTACAGTTGAGAAACCGAGTGAATATTGCAATGTTGTCTATCCCCGACTCATGGTTAAAATTTCTAGACTGTAGTTTACCGGGAGGATGAAAAAAGGTAGTTTTATTCTGGTCGTCTGGGGGTTCACCCACCTTACGGGCGTTTTCGACGCGAAGTTTAGTGTTTTCCCTAAACCTTTGCGCGCTCACTGTGAACGAACGGCTGGTCGCACAAAAATCCAATTGGTCTTAAAAGATTCGCGATTTTGCAGGTCATTCAAAAGTGAACTAAACATTGCACGGTTCAGTTAAATATTTAGAGATATGACATTGTCGAAATTTTAAATTTCGTTTTGAACCCCTTCCCCTTGACCTAGGGTTATGAAAAGTTTCGAGGACCATTGTGGGGTTGGTCGGAACCCATAAAAAAAATTTCGTAATTTTAACTCAACGCTGACTGGGCAAAGTGGCGCGGACGGCGGACGGCGTACGGCGGACGGCGTACGGGGGACGGCGTACGGCGGACGGGGGACGGCGTACGGCGGACGGATGGATTTTTTTTTATTCGATTTTCTGAATCTACGTATCTTGAAACGTAAACCAACAAATTTTGAGGGGGGGTTAAAAATTTTTTTTTCTTTGGGCGATTCCAATGGTTCATTATCGAAGATAATAAACCAAAAATATTGTGGGTTTCAAAACACGAAGAATTAGAAACATTGAATAAAAGAAGGTCTGTACGGACGCCTAATGACGTTCCGATACTCCTTTCGATCCGATATTTGGTATCAAATCAATATCGAAAGCACGGTATCGATACTCCGATATTATCGAAAGGAAATATCGATATTGAAAGTATCATTTGATATCGATAATTCTTACTTTTTTTGCAATACTTATAATAAAAGTAATGGAATTACAGAATTTGAGGATAATGTTATTATCCTCAAATTCTGTAATTCCACTCAAAAAATAAATCGTGTTTAGGCCTACAATGATCCATCCACCTATCTCAGCATTATGATCAGTTTCGGTACATACGAGTACTATAGGAGTGGAAATAATAAACCCTTGGGTAGATTTTGAAGTTTTTATTGTTATCTATATCAAAAAGTACAAAGAGTGGAAAACATATTGTGGTGAATTTAAAAAAAAAAATTATAAACCCCAATCTTCGGAAGTAAAGTTCAAAAAGTACAAAGAGCGGAATGGAAAATATATTGTGGCGAATGTTTAAAACAAATTACAAACCCCATTCTTCAGAAGTAAAGTTCGCCAAAAACAACAATCTGTCCAAATGTTCCGGTGAAAGACGAACATACATAAATAAACATAAACCAACGGCAAACGCACAGCACAAATGGTGGTAGCCTGTATAATATAAAAACCTCCTTTATAATATAGTAACCTGTATAATATGGTAACCTCCTCCTTCTTCTTCTACTTTCTCCTCCTCTTTAGGTGTCACGGCTGGTGCCATGTTGGACGTACGTAAGTAACCTCCTTCCAATGTTGTCTGGATTCGACATTTTGATTCGATACTGTAAAGCTTCATTCGATATCCCGATATTATCGAATTCTTGATATCGATACAAATATCAGAAGTATCGAAACAAATGTATCGATATTACTAATATCGGTATTATCGGAACGTCACTACGTACCTCACGCCTCACGCTCCTGTTTGCCCAGTTAGACATTGGAATTCGGGTTACAGGCTCTGGCAGGATCGCGGATGATTCTTGACACTTTTCATGACCTTAAGTGAATGAATGAATGAATATATCGACAGTGAACCTGTAAAACCTCGTATGTTGAAAAAGTCAAATTTTACAGGAGAGGAGAAAAACTTCTGAAATGACGTAATTTCTGCTTGAAGAACTCGACGTTAGTATGATTTGATAACAAATGCGGAAATGGCCCATCAAAATTTACATTGACCAGTTCATAGTGTTCATTTGGATTTTTTTAAAAATATTATTAAACTTACGAGGTTTTATCAAAAATTGAGATAAACATACGGGGTTTTACAGGTTCACTGTGGATACGTAGATTCACAAAAATCCGTTCGTACACCGTACGCGGTATTTTGCCCAGGTAGCTTTGTGCTAAAATTAGAAATTTTAGGAACTCTACAAACTCCAACCCCACAATGATACTCGATGCTTTTCATAACCCTAGGTCAATGGGAAGAGGTTTAAAACGAAAAATTCATATGGAATGGTATAGTTTTTAGTTCATATTTAGATAGAGTTTATTTTCTAGAATTTTTCAAGACCACCCGCCGTTTTCTACGACCAGCCGTTCGTTTACACTGAGGGCTCAAAGGTTGAGCCAATGAGATGCCACCGAGTATCAAACGGCCCAACGGTCTTCTTGTAGAACAGCTGATTCAAACAACACATTCTTTTGTCCCATCGAGTTCTACGTTCTGAGATATTTTTCGAGCATACAGGGTAGTTAGAAGTAGGGTTTTTTTTTTTTTTTGTAGATTCGCCGATTATAATCTATTGGCTCAAATGCAAGCTGTTGACGAGGGGATTTGAAATATATACAAGTTATAATATAACTGTATATATTATATACAGGGTGTGTCAGAAGTTATGGTCCACCCTTTTCATCTCCGTTGTTTGGAGGGTTAGAAAAAAACTTCAATCAGTAGCCCCCCTTACTTTTTTGCGAGGAATTCAACTATCACACTTTCGCGCGTGGTGCATGCGCGCAAATGCGCGTAACGCGCACTAACTTCGTTATTTTAAATGGGAACCCCCTTTTTGTATTTCAGATTCGGATTCTACGTCAAATTACATGAACTTTTTGCTTCGGCGACTTTTTTTTGAAAAGTTGAATTTAAATGGAGTTCATAGCACTGAAAAACTATCAAACTGTCGGTTAAAAATGCCCTTCCTTCTAAATTTGGAAAAATAAAGATCAAATCAGAGAAATGACTTTACCACGTGATTCAGTGTCGAAAAATTATGTAATTTCATGTGCCACATTGGGGGTTTTCCCGTCTTATCGAAATTACGTGCAAACGCGGTTAGTCCAACTATGAGAGCTTCTGGACGTTCCTGGGTGCACCCAAAAAAATCGTCGAAGCAAAAAGTTCATGAAATTTGACGTAGAATCCGAATCTGGAATAAAAAATGGGGGTTCCCATTTAAAATAACGAAGTTAGTGCACGTTACGCGCATTTGCGTGCATGCGCCACGCGCAAAAGTGTGATAGTTGAATTCCTCGCAAAAAAGTAAGGGGGGCTACTGATTGAAGTTTTTTTCTAACCCTCCAAACAACGGAAATAAAAAGGGTGGACCATAACTTCTGACACACCCTGTATATCGTATGTTTCTTGAACCCTGGGTACCCATACTAATAATTCCCACTACTTGATAATAATTATTGATAGTTTATAAAAACAATCATTTAGTGATCTAGACTGAAGGATGATCTGTACAAAGAACATAATAAACCGTTGTGTGGAGAATCGACCAAGGAAAAAATTGTTGATTTACGTTTAGATCACATTTAGTAAGAGTTTAATTTTTAGAATTTTGTAAGACCATCCGGTGCTTTGTACGACCAGCCGTTCGTTCACAATGAGGGCTCAAAGTTGGAGCAGATCGAAAGTCGTCAACATGAGAGTGAATCGAGAGGCAGCCTGTCGGGTCAATGTTCATACTGGCCCAACTGATTCGAATAGCACATGGTTTTCAAATATCGAGTTAATTGATAATAATTACTAACAATTACTTATAATAAATTACACTACTTACTTTATACTAATTAATGATAATTCATAGTCTACCATTTAGTGATCTAGACCATAGGTAGATTTGCAAAACCATTGTGTCAAGAATGTGCAGTTTTTTTATTTGGTATTCTCAATCTACGTATCGACGATAATAAATCCAAAACTCTGCCAATTCATGACACAACGGTTTATTATCTTCTTTGTACAGATCACCCTTCTGTCAAGATCACTAAACGATTGGTTGATTATTATCATGAATCATCATTGATTATTATTAATCAGGTATAGAAAATTATTATTATTTATTGTTTGTTATTAATAATTTTTATCATATTATTTGAGGCGTTCAGGATCAAAAGCGGATAACTCCAAAATTTCAAACATTTTTTCACAGTTTTGGCACGTTCAGTAAAGCCATATTAATGAGGCTTAATAATTAATTGTTATTAATAATAATTAATAATAAGGGTTAACTGAACTTGCCAAAACTGTGAACAAATAAATTTTTGAAATTTCGGAGTTATCCGCTTTTGACCCCGAACGCTTCATTAAAAAGACAGTAAATGTTATTGTCTTTCATTCATGAGCTGACCCTCACTACATGAATGTTATTCGTGGGTGGTTGACAAGGGGGAGGTTGATTCCTTGAGGATGAGAGGGGGGAAGGATGAAGGGAGGGGGAATGCCTCATTCCATCTCCTCCTTCTCCCATTTACTCCTCCCTCCCGCCGCCCTTCTTCTTATCACTCTTCTCCCTTCTCCTCTTTACTCACCCCTTCTCCTCTTTACACCCCTTCTCCTCTTTACACCCCCTTCTCCCCTTTACTCGCCCTCCCACCGCCCTTTTCGTCATCACTCCACCCTTCTACTCATCAAACCCCCTCCCTCCTTCCGCCACCGCCAATGAGGACAGCTCTGATTACATTAAAAGCTTCGGCTTCCTCCGAGATGTTGAAGGTCACATTTCAAACTAGTCGTGAGAATGTAGAGATGAGAACGAAAATCATCTGCCTTCTGCCTTTCCGATCAAAACACCCCGAACAAAGGAAATTTTACAGTAGGTATCATATTTTTTACTTTTTTTTTCACTACCAGTGTAATTATGACAGCATTTAAGTAATTTCAATAATTTGAGTGCCAGTGAGGTTTTTTCCATCAAAACCCTTCCAAAATCCACTTATATTAGTAGGTAAAGGTAAATTTCGAATTAATGTGTTTTTATTTAACAAATATTAGAAAAACAAGTCAGAAATAACCATCAGTCGGAGCCCTACAAAAAACAAAAAACAAAATGGGGCTGCGGGGATGTTTTACAGTGAACATAAGAGGAGTTTTCACTGGTAAACTTTGAATCTGATTTCTGAAAAATAAATTATTTAGAGTTGAGGCGTTTTTCCTTAACAGAGTAGAGGAGACTATAGAGATACCTCTTCAATTCATATCAAATTATATGTATTTGCGTCGAGTTTAGAGTTGAAATTTCCAAAAGCTGAGGGGGGTTTGGGAAGTTGGTGAGGGGGGGGGGAACTTGTGCGTATTTTTCGTCATTTTCCTAATAATGGTGAAACGGTTGAATTTGACTTGGAAAAGGTTGAATTTGTTTTGGAAAAAGTTGAATTTGACTTGGAAAAGGTTGAATTTGACTTGGAAATGCTATAATATAGCATTCTTGCAAATTCTTACCTAAACACCTGACGCTCTGCACCGTGTGGGATTTGTGTCCATATTCGCTCTTTAGAAGCGACAGTTTCCTCATTAGGAGTTCCTGGCACGGCCGAAACATTCAAGTGGGTTTTGAAGGTCTGATGAGTGACCCCACAATCCGCCCGAATGGTCGTAGTGACAGGAAGTCGAGAAAGAATTCATCCCGCCGAAGGTAATTTCGGCAGTTTAGACGTGCCCAAGCAACGAGCACATTCAAAGGGCCTTCGTGATGATCTCCAGTGTCAATTTCTCACATAAGCCCCCAAAGGCCCGAAGGAAGGAAGAGGATGAGCGGGACGGATTAGTGAGAAATCCACCTTTGACGGCATGTCATTACGATAGTTTGAGGATTTGTCAGTCTGTCTCCCCTACGGTCTTATCACTTCCTCACTCCGGTCCACCTTTGAACTCCCGTGTTCGGTGTTTTGCCTTTTCCCCCACCACTTCCTCGTTTTCTCCGAGGCTTAAAAGTTTTTCTCGTCACCCCGGAAGGCCTTTTTTCTCTTCTCTCTTCCCTTCTCTCTCTCCCTTCCAAGCTTGGTTTTACGTGAAGTGTGTGTGTGTACTTAAGCCCCGTCATCCCCCGTACACGGAGATTGTGACGGCGCCGTCACTCACACACCTCGCTCGCGTTCCTGTCGCGTCGCCGCACATCCCAAGTCGTGCCACACGTCCTTTCGCCACCAACAGAACATTCCCGTTTTTCTTCTTCCCTCGAACCTCCTCCCTTGGGTTTCAAACGGTCAATCCCTGTTACCAGATCCGTCACGCTCTTCCACCTGTTGATTTTTCAAAAAGTTTAAACAATTTAGTGGGAAACAATACAGCCGTGCTAAGATAAAGTCCCCTATCGACCATTTTGGTGTTTTTGGAGTTGGGCACATGGCTGCGTAGATCTCGACGTGGCGCGTCTTTCTGCCAAGGTAGAATTTCCTATCTCCAATGGAAAGGTTCGAAAAAAGACTTTATCTTATCTCCAGTTTGATGATCTGGGCCCCCTTCCTCACTTAACTGCATTATAAGTATTACTGGCGGTCACGAGTAATCAGTGGTGGTACACCTATAATGAAGTAATGCTTCAATTCAGGCTTGTTCATCTGGCAAAAAGCTCCCGCCAACAGCATTGAAAGAAGCGTAAAGCTCCCTGCTGGTGTAACAGAGGAAACATATTAGGTGAAACCGAGGGTGACTAAGGGTGAGAGGGGGTTGTGGGAAGGAGACAGGGAACAGGAAAACATTGACGGTGGCGGTTAGGGGTAGGAGGATCAGGTTTCTATATGCACACTCAACAGCGAGGTGCGAAGCACTTAGCATCCTATATATGTGGCTGGCGGGCAAAATGGATATCATTCCTTTTTGCGGCTGAGGTTTTTTGGCGGGCCAGTTTTTACAACGGAGTTGTTTTTGGGGGGATATCACATCTTTTTGCATGGCTAGTTTTCGAGTGGTACTTATACAATACGGTTCTACTTAACAAAAGTACCTACGAGGTAACTAGTAAATTTTTTCCTAAATGAAGTTTTGTCCTAGTCAAAATTTAGTAAAAAATTAGTACCTACGTCTACTAATTTGCCTTTTTTTCTTCTTTTTGTGACAAGAATAATTATTTTTTGGAAATTATTATTTGTTACCTACCTATCTGAAATGTGTTTGAAAAATAAGTAGTTTAAAAATTTTTGCGAATTGGCTAAATAGTAGTTTTAAAATTTTCGATTAATTAAAACAATTAACAATTTTAAAAAAATTATTAAAATTTAAAACAATTATTCTTATTATTAAATTTTAAAAAAATAGAAAGAATTAGAAATTTGGATGAATTTGAATTAGACATTTTTTGAAAATTTGTTGCATTTTTTCTTGGGGATTGTGCAAATTTTTGTTGTTGAGAATCATTACAATAATTGTAATTATTGGTGTCGAAGAGAAAGAGGAAAGAGAAAGTTTGCAACTGGTAAAACGCACGTTTTTATACCAAAAATCGCGAATAACTCGAGAACCGTTGGGAAAAGTGCCAAAGTGCGCTACCCTCATTCGAAAGCCCATAAAATTTCCTATCGATCCTTAAACAGGCGCCACTCTACGACAATTTTTCTGACCACCGTTCAACTTTGATGTTTTCGGAAATTAGCCAAATCAGTAGATGTGGAATTTATTCACGTATTTTTGGCTGTAGATTAGTCGAATCGATTGAGATTTAGTTCAAAATTATTGAGTATATACTAGACAACGTAGCGGACATTTTAAGACCAACCGCACCAATTTCCATCAATTTTGGCGGCAGTTATTGTTGAAAATACAAAAATCACCATAACTCCTTTATTTTACACCTTACGAAGCTCATTTTGATCTCAAATTAAACAGTTTTAAAAGCTGAATACAACTAAAAAAGAAAATCTTTTTGAAGGAGTTATGACCATTTGAAATTCCTAAAAATTACTATTTCCCCCCTAATTAGGGGGGAAATGGGGGGAGGGAGAAAAAAGGTTCAAAAGGCACACCCTTGGAGCATAACAAACGTGTGTGTAAAATTTCAGCTCGATCCGATTTGTCTGCTGGGCTGTAGCCCCGTCAATGAACAACAACAACAACGACAACGACAAGAAGAAGAAGAACACGAAAAACGTGAAAAATAGTGGTTTTAAAACTGTTATACCCCCGACACCTGATGTTCCCGAGAGCTGAAATTTCGTTTACGTCCTCACGTGCCCCTGGAGAGTTGGTGTACAAAAAATCAACTCTCGAGACACTCAGGGGACCGAGCTACGGGATGGTGAAAACCCCAACTTGTTCCGTCGCGTAATCAGTGTCTCAGTCGCTTCAGTTTTCAGGGCTTCGGTTTTCTTGGCGGGCGGGACGCTCCCGCGTCCGTAGATGCCAAAATCCACAAGGCTCGAGAGGTTAATGACTTCATGAATTCTTCCCAAATGAGCATAAAATTTCTGCCGCCTTATTCCCCTATGCTCAACCCAGCAGAACACGCATTTTCAAAAATTAAGAATGCGGCTCGAAGAATCATGAGTGTTCCTGGGGAAGTGTCGGAGAAGTTACGCCGAACGACTGCTCTAACTATGTAATGAACATGTTCATCAATTTAACTTCGGCTGCAAGTGGGCAACGTCTTCATTAGAAGAGGTTGTTCACCTCATCATTAGAAAGGACATTGTTTTTTAAAGACGATGTTTTTCTTCGCCCTTTTCTATGTTTATGTTCTCGTTCTTTGTTCATGTCCTTTGTTTAAAAAACATGATATGCGTTAAAAATCAAACTTACCTACTGCAGTGGGAAGATTTAAATTCATTTGTAAAATGCTTAACTTTATTTGTAAAATGTTTAATTTTATTTGCAAAAAGATTAACTTTATTTGTAAAAAGATTAACTTTATTTGTAAAATGATTAAATTTATTTTTAAAAAGTTTAATTAAATTTGTCAAAAGATTAATTTGATTTGCAAAAAGATTAACTCTATTTGCAAATACTATATATTATCAAGTTAAAAATAAGGGTAGAAGTTAAGGTATTATATTAAGATATTATATTATCAAGTTAGTTAAGAATAGAGGGTAGAAATGCTGCAGCGGTCAATAGATGTCTCTGAAGTAGGTACGATGTACAATTTTGAATAAAATAACTTTGTATTTTAAATAAAAATAGTATTGAATGTATTTTTCATTTTATTTTAAAGCGCATTGTCCTTTTTTCCTTAACAACGAAGTGGTTCTTGTGGTTGACTCTCCATTCCGATAAAAAATTAAGTGTTTTTGTTCAGTGATGTTAAAAATGTATCGATATATCGATATTTTTGGGCGATATATATCGATGAGCGATATTTTTTCGATATATATCGATACTTTTTTCCGATATCCACATCCTTAGGTCGGGCGGTCGGTCAGGGCTTCGTCCCGAATGGGCTAGTTGGGGGTCTTCAGTTCTACAGGTCTATGGGCTCACAGGCGCGATCTGCCAAACTGTCAGAGAAACTAGTTGATTCGGGTACGACGCCACCTGTCTACGCTCTCCTGTCGAGAGGGTGCCACATGATTGTTTGGCGGTGAGGGGGATCACTGGCAATGGCAAGAAGGAGGGGGTGGGGCGGGAATCACCGGCGAAGGCAAGTGACACGAGAGGGGGGGGGGGGATCACCGGCGAATGCAAGAGGGACAATCACTTGTTGGTTCCTCCGATTCGTCTTGTTCCTCGTGAAATCGTTCGTCAGCTGTTAATTACCGGCCGATAGAAGTTCAAGCTCCTCTTCCTCAGCTCGAATCGCCCGAATTTTACCGCAGCAAAATGTCAATCACGTGCCTGCTTTTAACCAGTTTAAGGCTTGTTTTCATAGCGACAGGTTTTTTGCGCAGCAGGAACCGAATTCTCCTTAAAAAACGTCGCCAGGAGCGTGAAATATATTACGCTGCGTAAAAATGTTTTCCTAGCGCCGCACAGTGGTGGAAAGCGTTCAAAAAACCCCAAAATGAAAATTCGAAATTTAATATCCAAAAATTAGTTTTCGACTCTCAAATACCAGATCCTGTAGATAAGTGACCCGACTTGCTTAACCGAACCATCAAGTGGATGATAAACCAAAAAACTCTGCAAATTCTTGACACAACGGTTTATTATCTTCGTTGTAAAGATCACCCTTCTGTCTAGATCACTGAATGATAGATTAATTATTATTATGAATTATCATAGATTAATAATAATTATTACCGAGTAGTGTAAATTAGTAAAAAACGGAGGTATAGAGGTATTCTCACTCTATACCTCCGTTTTTTATTGAAATGGGTTTCCACAACCTCGTCGCGAGTGATCTAATTCGTGTAAATTAGTATTAATTATTGTTGGTTATTAACAATTTTTATTAATTATTACTATTAATTATTATAAATTACCTAACTCTACATTTGGAAACCTTTGCTGTTCAAATCAGCGGAGCCAATATGAAAATTGTCCCGACAAGTTCCCTCGCGATTCACTCCCATGTTTAATCCAAAAATGGACTGCTAAATGGAGAAACGGATGAATGAGGCAAAGTCGGTCCATGTTAATTTCTCGAACCGCAAAATCAGCTACTTGTCCGCTTAGCTCAATGGCAAAGTCATCCCTTACGCCAATGAAGCGAAATATCTTGGGTTGACGTTAGATGCGAAGCTGAGAAGAAGAAAAAAACCGAACTGACTCTTAAACTCAGAAAAATGTCGTGGTTAATGGGCAGGCGATCAAAACTGTCTGTGCAAAATAAACTAACCCTGTATAACCAAGTCTTAAAGCCAGTATGGACTTATTCTCCAATTTATAAAAACTATGTATCCTATTACCTGTAATGAAAATACCAACCTGTAACGGCTAAGTATCTGGACATTTCAACTTCGAACATGGCTACACATGGTATAAAGTCACCAATGAATGATGTTTAAAAACTAACGTTTCCCCAGAGAATTTATAGTAACTATGGGGATCAGTGGCACTGAGGGCGTTAGGGGAACGTCAGACGCCCTTGCTAGTCCCTTTACTTCCTCTCCAAATACTTTCCAGCCACCAGCCCTCGCACTATTGGGACGTAAGTATTGTGACCAAAGTCCTGGGTAATCTACAGATTAATGTCTGATAGAAATTACTTTTCAGATCATAAAAAAACAACAATACTTAACTCGACGGTAAGTTGATATTTTATATAATGGAACTGTTGAGAGTACAAGTAGATTCAAGATTTCGATCCGTATTTACATAATGCTTATTAATATTAGTAAGAAACAAATGGAGGTTTAAAATATTTGGCTCCCCTTGACCCCTCTGACGTCATCCATTCCTGCCGGTCCACGTACGTCATCCATTCCTGCCGGTCCACGTACGTCATATCCTGTGAGGTGTTCTTGCCGGCCACTTGTCTGACGGCATCCACCCCTTGCCGGTCCACGTACGTCATATCCTGTGAGGTGTTCTTGCCGGCCACTTGTCTGACGTCATCCATCCCCTGCCGGTCCACGTACGTCATCATATCCTGTGAGGTGTTCTTGCCGGACACTTGTCTGACGTCATCCATCCCCTGCCGGTCCATGTACGTCATACCCTGCGAGGTGTTCTTGCCGGTCACTTGTCTGACGTCATCCACCCCCTGCCAATCAGTTGGATGACGTCAGACAAGTGGCTGGTAAGAACACCTCACTGGATATGACGTCCGTAAACCGACAGGGGGTGGATGACGTCAGACAAGTGGCTGGTAAGAACACCTCACAGGATATGACGTACGTGGACCGGCAAGGGGTGGATGACGTCAGACAAGTGGCCGGCAAGAACACCTCACAGGAAATGAAGTACGTGGACCGGCAGGGGGTGGATGACGTCAGACAAGTGGCCGGCAAGAACACCTCACAGGATATGATGACGTACGTGGACCGGCAGGGGGTGGATGACGTCAGACAAGTGGCCGGCAATAGCCATAAACGTTTAAAAAAAATAATTATTATAACAAAAAAAAAGAACAGGGTGAAAACAGGTTAGGAAAATTGAACTGAGTTCATCCCGTTGACCGGCCGACATCGTTCGTTGTATCCTTTAGAATCAGCATTGAACAGCCGATGGTGAAATCAAACATTGTGGACGATCTCTACAGGAGTTGATCGGCGTTTTAAACAAAGAACGCCTTCGTTTACATTAGTGAGCCCTTGCAGTGCTTCATCTTGTGTTTTCACTGTGCAGGAAACTAGTGCTTGACTCAAACTACATTTCCGTACCTGTCGCTATCAGTTAGACGTGGGCAAACTTATAATATATAATGTATTCAAACTCCGAACTACGAGGAACTGGTAACTAGCGGGCTCGTGATTGAACTTCAAATGGTTGGGGGGGGGGGGGGATATTTCAAATTAATACGCTGATTTTTTCCGCAATTCAAACGGAGAAATTTTTTTTCTTTATTTCCACAACGATAATACAAGTTATATGATTGGTAATTCAGGAAATATAATTTCTGTGTATGGAGAACTGTGCTCAGAGGAAGGATTCATAGTACATATGAACAAAAAAAATATATACCTACATATTAGCAGTACTGCAATACGATTATACTAGATACCGCAAAAAAACGTACTTAATATAATATTTTAAAAAAGAAAAAAAAAAACCATAGATTCTTCTAATTAAGAAAATTAATCACCGACTTGGTTAAGTATAAATGCGCAAAGTTGTGTTTGATGTTATTTATTAATTTACGGGCAAGCCCAATTACACTCATACAATAAAAGTTGAAAATTCCGACGACTGAAGCACAAAAATAATAACAAGTGGAGTAACAATGACAAATACTTAATTATGCAGAACTTAGAACTTACGTAAACTTAGGTAATGTAGAACGGTGAGGAAGCCAATATCTTTTTGAGAGAAACAAGTTCTATGTTGAAACCAAAAGGGACGTAAAAGAGGCGTAAGGGAGCGGGGTGGATAAAAACTTCATAAAACTTCGTTTTTGATCAAGAACTCAGAAATGACCGTTTTGACGTTTTTTTTTTCTTTTATTCATAACAATTTTGAGTTCTAATGGAAGTTGGTTAAAGTATTTAATACCAACAAAATAGTAGTGATTCTGTGTCGTTGAAAATGTTAAATGGGGACTAGGCACTATCCTATATTCTTTTGAACGACTAGGTATCCTGCTAAGTTGGTTATTGAGGATTTGATGTACCTACCACTGGCGGAGATTTCATATTTTGAGTTTTTTGAATAGAGGTAAAGCATGTTCCGGTATGGTTTTCCTTCCATTATTCCAATGATAGTTTTTTGAGCTGTAAAAATCGTGGATAATATAGTTTGAGATGCGATTCCCCAAGTTAGAAACCCATATTGTAAATGTGATCAGGCACAACAGGCCTAATCCTAGCAAAACCATAAATGATTTTCCTGATGCGTGCTGTCAACCGCTCAACGGTGATATGCCATATTTGAAAATAGAAGGAAGAGAGGGAGAGAAGTTGACGGATACTCAGTACCCAGCGCCTCCATAGCGGGAATGGGAAATAGCGACTCCATCGAAGGGTTAGTTTTCACAGAACAACTGGTTGTTGAAGTGGTTTCTCAGTAAATTCATACTTGTGCATTACAGCTTTACGATAAGTAAACAATTCTAATAAGATAAGGAAGATTTCTTAAACTCTTGAAGGTTTTGTCGGCAAAGAAGCTCACTCGAGTGGGAAGAATGAACGGAGAGGAAAAAATCGAAAGATGGGAGGAGGGAGGAATTTTCAAAAGATCAAGCGGAAAGGAGAAGGCGATCGGGATTTTTTAGTTTCCTCAGTCAAGTAAACCAACTTCACGGCTATTAAAAGGAATCCAATCATTCGCTATATTACGATTACCGTTGGAACATCAAAGATTGCATAGCCACAAAGAAGCAATAAACAGCGCAGACGTTTATGTAATCTGAAAGGCAATTATTGGAATATCGAGCAATTTCGGGGAAAAAGCCAAAGCCCTTTTGAGGTTTTATTTAGGTGTTGAGAATTGTTCCTCGTAGCGGAGTTCCGGAAGGATCTGGAGGTTGATGAGAGAAGGGTTTCGTTGTAAACGGGCAGCAGCTGTGAAAGGTTTAAAGAGGAAAAGGCGTACGGGTGAGCCACCGCCATGTTTCCTGATGTTTGGTAAATGGAAGTCAACAATGAGAAAAATTGGAGGTTTGTCGACCCCAATTTGCAAACCCACTATTGATAAATCGTAGAAAGGAAGGAATAAATGTTCGAGACAAGGCGAGATCCAAGTGAGTGAATTTTCAACTGACCTACAAACTAAGTCAACGAATAGGTATTTACAAAGCAGAAATGACTGACATAAAGTATAAAGAGATGTTTCCATCGATAAGTACAAAACCGTGGTTCATTTGTATCAACAATATGTCAAGACATTTCTATAAAACCATTTCACGGATACGCACTGGTCATTGCTTGACAAGATCGCATATACATCGCATACAGCAAAACGAACCGGCGGCCTGCGAACTATGCCTAGGAGAAAACGAGACTGTGGAGCATATAGTACCTATTAACCTGCCCTGTGAACGTTAGTGAAAGACAAGAAATGTTCGACAAATTCGCTAAAAATGTGAACGAACCTTATAACCTCGCTCATCTCATAGCAATATGAGATACGGACACCTACAAAGTCTTATACGCATTTCTATGCAAAATAAATAGAAACCTGTGAATGAAAACATTAATTTTGGTTTAGACAAAATGATTGTAGGTATATTTCAATTTTATTATGTAACTGTATACCTATATTTTATTATTCAAAATGTTTTGGCTGTATGAATAATTTCGATGCCAATAAAGAAAAAAAAAGTATCTATTTTACCAACGATCCATAACTTGTTTTTTTTCTGTTTTATAGGGCATTTTATAGCCATGTCGAAAAATTAAATAATTAAAAATATGACAAATGACAACCATAAACATAAATCAAAACATCAGTCCACAGTTGGTTATGAGTAGAGGGCGGATTCTTATGCACTAAAAAAAACCCGTTTTATGTCATAAAATATGCAGTAAAAACATCCAAAATATGCGCTTAATATGCACTAACCAAATCAGAATTAGCTTTTTTTTTTACCCAAGTTTCCTTGGTGACAAATAAAAAATGCAAACCAGAACCACTGAAAAAATAATTATTAAATATTAAAACCAAATAAGTATATTTAACATATTTTGTTTGAAATGAATAAAAATGTTATTAATTTTACTCAAAATATCCATTTAAAAATTGGCATGAACTCTCTCTAAGTCATCCATTTCTTCTTTTTGACATGGATATGTCTATTGTCTGGGGGTCACTCAAATATTTCCGTCATCAAAACAGATTTAATTTTAAATTAAAAAAAAGGTAAAAAAAAAACATTGTAACGTTTTTTGGGACACTTCCGGTGGTTGGAGAGGGTAGCGAGTATCATGAAAGTTTTCAAAAAAAGCAGACGATTCCAAAAATTGGTGAAAGATTTCTGTGCGATGAACACTACGGAAGTTCCATTTCCCGACCAACGGCTTGGTTGTACGTGAAAATCATAAGAATTTTTTCGTTACGGTTTTGGGTGGTTTTGGCGCAATTCCTGTAGTGGCACAGACTTGAAAATTAGCATGTAGCCGCCTTAGGATTTACACTTTAAGCAGCATAGGGCCCGAATCAGCTGAGTGGCTCATAAAGCTAATTTCTATGCTATCCACTCTATGAAGCTGTCATTTGTAGCCTCCTTAGGAATTACAGGCCCAGGATCCGCTTAAGGGCCCTTAAAGCTAAGAGACATATCCATGATCAGAGGTTTTTCCCAGTAAGGGAGAAATTTCTCATACAAGTGGATGAGATTTAAATCATCTTGAAGTATATTTTTTACACTAAACATTGCTTCATTTAAAAAACTTTCCATGTAATGATGGAAAAACACTCAAGTAGGAACAATTAAGTCCGATTAAAACACGTGAAATTTTAAGACGAATAATGTTGACACAACCAATAAATGACTAATCTTTTGATAAAATAAATTAAAACGAAATTAAATTTGTGAACAAAAAAATGAAAATTCTTCTTGAAAAATAAATACCAATAGGTATGCATTTTAACTGCAGGTAGGTAAATAAATTTAATTTCGGCCTTAGGACCTTCGACTGTCGTTCATTTCACTTTTCAGCCTTCATCTTCATCCCCTCCGGTTAAGAAATAGTTAGTCACGGTAACCGTGAGAAGGATCTTTCCATGTCGACAGATGTGATGGGACAAAACTTCTAGCAAGTCAAGTCCTCTGGGTTTAGATGAATCTGACCAGTCCCCCCTTGCAAGATCTCGTTGACAGTCACCATCGTTTTCCACCCTGGATTTTTTTTCGAGCACGTCAGCAAGCTTGGTAGATGAAATTGTTTCCCCGATGATTAGTTGTTTAAATTAATTTCAATAATTTCCTACCTACAGTATCATTCATAATTTGGCTACGCACTCCTTTTAAATACCCTTGGATATTATTATTTTTCTTATTTTTTTTATTACTTACATTCTCATACATATATTTTTCTTGAAAATTGGGCATCTGCCCTTTAAATCTTGTAAATAATAAAATCCACAAACGGTGTAGCCCCGATCGGCCGATGGTTGTCTTCTCCAGTTGGAGTAACCTTTCCCGAGCTCCCGAGACAAGTGGGATGTCATTAATAAGGTCCCTCAGTGTCCCAGGACCTTGCCACAGGTTTGTCGGCGAAAAGGGAAGCTCTTGCGTATCTTACTAATTATGAAGGGCTTTCGTCTCAAGAAGCGTAAGCACTGGTCGGCCAGGGCTCGGTCGTCGAAAAACTTCTCATTCTATAGGGAGCTCAACCCTGATGTCAAATGTGCCAACTTCAAGGAGGACACGGCACTTGAGAGAGATCCGATGGCTGTTTAGATTCTGTGGGGAAATGCTGGATGTGAATGGGACGCCATACAACACTGATTTGTCGGATGAGAGTCCCCTATGTGGTCTCCACGGGTGGGAGGACGTTCGCCATTTCCTCTCACAGTTCCGCATGGAGGTTTTTGGTGTTCAAGACCTCGCCAGAGACCATACGGTTGGGCTGCTAGACAGTGCTGACGAGTGGAGCAGGATTATCTGGTAATGTGAATTGTCGTGGAGGTTTTGGGTCCTGTATTTTTCACCGGTAGATAGTTCCGTCTCATTGTTTCATTATTTGTGTATTTTTATCTTATGCAGAAGAATGTTACATTTCATTTCTAATTTTACATTTCATTTCCAATTTCCACTCGTCCAGCTGCCGGTTAAATAGCCACTCTTGTGTGACTAACCACACAGTTTATTCGTCTTAATGTACTCGTATTTGTTTTCCTGCTTTTGATCAAAATAAACTTCTTTTCTTCTTTTGGTTTATTATCTTCGATAATGAACCATTGGAATCGCCCAAAGAAAAAAAAATTTTAACCCCCCCTCAAAATTTGTTGGTTTACGTTTCAAGACACGTAGATTCAGAAAATCGAATAAAAAAAAATCCGTCCGTCCGCCGTACGCCGTACGCCGTACGCCGTCCCCCGTACGCCGTACGCCGTACGCCGTCCCCCGTACGCCGTACGCCGTCCGCGCCACTTTGCCCAGTTAGCGTTGAGTTAAAATTACGAAATTCGGTTTCTGGGTTTGGACCAGCCCCACAATGGTCCTCGAAACTTTTCATAACCCTAGGTCAAGGGGAAGGGGTTCAAAACGAAATTTAAAATTTCGACAATGTCATATCTCAGAATATTTAACTGAAACGTGTAATTTTCAGTTCACGTTTGAATGACCTGAAACATTACGAATCTTTTAAGACCAATTGGATTTTTGTGCGACCAGCCGTTCGTTCACAGTGAGCGCGCAAACGTTTAGGAAAAACACTAAACTTTCGCGTCGAAAACGGCCGTTAACCCCCAGACGCCCAGAATAATACTACCTTTTTTCATCTTCCCGGTAAACTACAGTCTAGAAATTTTAACCGTGAGTCGGGGATAGATCACATTGCAATATTTACTCGGTTTCTCATCTGTAAAATTGTTTAAATATTACCTTTTTGTAATAATACAAATTAAATTTTGATGATGAGCTATTGACTTGAAATTTTAAAAATAGTTCAGAACTGGATCACAATGCAATATTCACTCGGTTTCTTGTCTGTAAAATTGTTTAAATAATACCTATTTGTTTAAACAAATTAAATTTTGATGATGAGCTAGATACTTGAAATTTTAAATATAGGTCAGAAATGGATGACATTTCAATATTCACTCGGTTTGTAGAACATGGTATGATTATGGTATGGTATATTATTGTATGTATGATTTGGTATAGTACAGTATGGTATGATAGGAAAGAAATTCGATTGGTATGGTATGAGTACGGTGAGAATATGGTATGGTGCTGATTTGCAACACAGTCTGGTATAGACAGAAGGGTGATCTGCACAAGGAAGATAATAAACCGTTGTGTCAAGAATTTGCAGAGTTTTTTTCTTCAGCAAAGAAGATAATAAGTGGTTGTCCAAGATTCAACCCATTCACCGCTACCGGACTCAAGTGTGGCCAGGAGTGGGTACTCCCAGGCGCTACTCCCCTCTGCTGGTCCATGCGCAACACAAGGAGTGGTACCGAATTGTGGCGAGGGTTAAAGCGGTCGTAAACATCGTCATTTCTTTCAGTACGAAGCCTGTCTTCTGATACATCACTCCGCTGGAATCTTCGCCGGCCTCTCTGGCCAAAAAATTCCACATTTGAGAACGAAGATTTTGTCTTTTTTTAAACTGTAACTGTACAATATTGCAAATTAATATCCTTAAATTTTTCTTTTGAACATTATTTTCCTGTAGTACGTATTTACCTACTTATTTATTTCATAAAAATATTGCATTTCTAACATTGAGCAGCATTACATTGATCGCTCACATTGATAAAAGAAAAGTATGTAACTGTGGAATATTGTAACATGTATACTCAATTTTGTCTCTTGAGTATTATTTTCCTGTAGTATGTATGTATCAGCTTGTTTGTTTGTTTGTTTAGTTTATTTAACCACTAGGGGAAGTTAGGGTCAAGCGGCTATCTCTTCCACTTCCCCTGGATACATTCGAAAACATAATTCCTCTTACAAACGAAATACTGCTTACAATTACAATTTAATATAAAGTCTTCTAAAAATTTAGATAATGCAATAAAAATCAATGTTCATCTTTCAATAGGTTTCACGTCAAAAATTATGTTAATAGAAATAATGTACATCTTTCAAAAGGTTCTCATCACTTTTCACCGCTTCATCATACACTCATCAGAATACTGCGCAGAAAGACTTAATCAATATTCTGCTAACCACATATTTTTCATTATATTCCTGAAAGAATTCGTTTGCTGATCAAGGTTGAACTTATCCACGTATTTGCTATAGATTTTCGTACCTTGTACCACGAATGATCTATTGTACAAGGTAGTTCTGTGGATGTGAATCTGGAGAAGTCTATTTTTATTCCTAGTATCAACTTATGACAAGTATGACAGTTCCTTAAACAAGTAGTGAGGCCTTTTAAATTTTAAAATATTGAAAACCATCTCGGCTAGTGGCAAGTTTTTCTTCTCAACGATTTTCAGCCAACGTAACTTATTAAAGTGCGGTGTTACATGTTCATCAAGATTGACTCTTACAACAAATCTGACAATGGCGTTCTGAGCCCTTTGTAGCCGGTTGACATCGCATAGCGCTACTGGGGCGTAATCGAAGATTGGAAGTACCAGTGATTGAGCTAGCAGTTTTCTTACTTGGACTGGGAAATCTATTGCGACCCGTTCTTAGTTGATACAAACTTCTAAAAACAGCTTGTGTCTTTTATAAAAATATTACATTTCTTACATTGAGCAACCTTCTTTTCTTGTAGCCACCTATTCTGAAATGAGTTTGTATAGGTAGGTAGGTACATATTATAGCCTATATATAGGCTTCTGCAGACGTCTGTCGTGTCCTCCAATTAGTAAAACGGACAAAACGTACTTATCTACCTTCATTCCCCTGAACAGCCGGTCATTCCCCCAGAACATATCTGAATGATATGTTTTGGGAAATAATCACAAGTTTTTCTTTGTTATTTGAATGATTTACATTACTAGTTGACGTTTACTAGTACCTAATGCATTTGAATTATTTCACGGCACTAGGTGTGGTCTGCTAGTGCTTCGTGCGGTATTGCGTACCCTGGGTGACCTCTTCTCGCTACCGGCCTCAAGTGAGTCCGCAACAAATATTGCGCAATATGTCACATTTTGATTTTTTTCACCAAAATCCTCGTAGAGTAGTGAAAACAAGAGCAAATGCAACCGTTTTAGGCAAAAATTGGGGAACAAAATTTGTGTAGCAGGAGAGGAGATCGGGTTTTTTTGTGGGGTAGATTTTTTTGGGTTAAATTAAGGTAGATTAGTAGGTGCCACGTTGTTAATAATATGAGCCATAAATAAAAGGAATATACACTGCTTTGCTATGACAAATGATATTTAATGATACGATATTGATTGGTGAAATACCCGCGGAATAAGTTATTATTCACTTGGTGGTGAGGATAACATCAGGCCACGATGGTTTTCTGGACAAAGGCCACCGAATGATCTGCTTTTTCGTTCCAGCGGTTACATTCAAGATCGCTCTCAACAGGATGGGACACGGCCGTTGGGGTGATGAGGGTATTGCAACAAGGCGGTGTATGTATGGTGATGATTCGGTTTGTGAGATCAAGCTTCCAACAGTTTTCGGGGGCATCGCGGAGAGGTAAACAATCAGAGGGCTTCATCAGGGCAAAGCGTTTCGACTTCAATTGAAGTCAACTCCTAAGGGGATTCGAGTGAGGGGACGATGTTGTGCCACGGTGCGGTGGGTCCGTTCCAAGAGCCAATGGGATTCCTCTGTGTCGAGGGAGTCAGTTCGCTGGACCTCTGATTCGCTTCCCGGCTACAAACCTTTGCCTGCCAATACGCTTATGTAATTGCGTTGGTTCTACAGCCCCAAGCGGTCGCTCCACCAGGTTTTCCCGTGTTTCCCATCACGAATCAGACACCAACCTCCGATAGATGGCAACACTCCATAAGTTGGGCTTTGAAATTAAAAACTCTGCGAATTCTTGACACAACGGTTTATTACCTTCTTTGTGCAGATTACCCTTCTGTCTAGACCACTAAATGGTAGATTGATTATTGTTATTACACTACGAAAATTTTGTAGGTATGAGAATAGGTCGTAATGTACCCTCCCCACCCACTGGGTAACAGGGTACTCACAAATTTTATTTTATTCCCCACTCTAAATGTTTGACCAGCTAAATCAATATGTGTATCCAACCCTAGTCTTCTCTTTCCGGTGAATGGAACGAGGACTGATTTTTTGACACTCCCAAACCCTTCTTCTCCCACCATGAGATGAAGCGGAGCACAAAGGTTTCCACTATTTAAAGTCCTGAATTCAAATTTTGACATTCTGTAAATATACAAATATGTATGTGAACATTAGGCAGCTGGCTGGCCAAGACGTAACTATTTGTACGGACTCCCTTACCACGCTTCAAACATTGTCAAGCCCTTACCTCACCAAGTTCAAAAATCATATGATTGTGGAAATTGTGAAATTAGTGGCCATGTTCAAAGAAAATGGTGTTAATGTAACCTTCTTATGGGTTAAAGCCCACAGGGGTTTAGGATTAAATGAAAAAGTAGACAGGGCAGCAAAACAAGCAGCATGCGAGGGTGTGCCGCTATATTATTCTAGACCTAAGGAGGAGTTGTATGATATAGTCAAACGGCAACAGTATAGCACATGGCAAACAGAACATGAGTTAGGGGAGAAGGGCAGATTTTACAAGAACCTGAGTCCCAGAATAACTAGCGTACCATGGTAGAATTGCTAAACCTTTAGCAACCTTTACACCTTTATACGTATGATCTGTAGGATGCGATCGAATCATGCAATCTGCCCGATTTACCTACACCGTATAAACTGTAGGGATAATCCTGCCTGTGAATGTGGATATCCAGCCGGGTCGCTGGAACATATTTTTATGAGTTGCCCTATTTATAAGAGGGAGAGAGAAATTAGTATTAGGTAAATCCGTTTAGTTACACCACATTATTATCTACAAGGAACGCTGGGGCGTGGGACGATATCGATGGCGTCACATGATAACCTCGTATCTTGATTTTTGACGATTTTTAGTTTTTTGCATGTATGGGAAGAAAACCTCGTATCTCATCGGCCTGTGGTTCAAATTTGAGCGGAAAATGAATTTTCTGCCCTCTAGAGGACTATATGAGGTTGTAACTCCTAATGCCACTTTATGCCATTGCTATCAGTTTTTTGCCTCTCCTGTAAAACTTGTTTTGTTGAGATACGAGGTTATCATGTGACGCCATCGATATGTACCTTTTTATTGAAAACAATAAGTTAATTATTTGATTTTGTTAGCCTTTAACCGTCAATTAAGAGTTATTTTCATTTCAAATTGTAACATAATTTACTTTAATATGTAAGACGGGTGTGTACATAACTAAGTATTGTCTCCAGCATTAATCTATTATCTATTATCAAATGTCTGTACCTATATAAATGAGTTTGTTTATGGCTGTATGTATAAAAACCATGCCAAATAAAATAAAAAAATATTAAAAAAACGTTGAACGTTAAATGCGTGAATACCGCGTTGAATCTTGACGGATCCTTAATAAGACCCAACTTGAAAAAACACGAATCCGTTCAATTGCCTCATATCGTAGGAGCATTCATTCATGGGGACTTGCAATCAAATTCAAACATTGGTCTGGGTATGTACTTGGCAGGCGGGATTTATAATATATTCATGGATTCAGCGGTTGAGTTATCATTCCCATAGGCTGGTTGTTCGGGGTTTCGGCGGCGGTCGAGATGATCAAATCGGCTTCCGTGTCGCGGCGACAAATCGACAAAAGGCTCCCTAACGACAAGGATCATTCCATATTATATTCAAATGAGGCAGAGGGTGGAAGGAGATGATACGCTCCGTTTGATAAATCAAGTTATTATTCTACTTGCGTTGGGTTGCCCACTTCACGAAGGCTGGCAACTAACTTTACATCCCCCGTACGAAGCCCATCACGCGATAGCCATCATACCGTTGTCCCCTCGACGCGATGGGTACCGGATAAAAAAGAAACCAGTGTTTATACTGGATACTGTTTGTTCACGTGGTAAGGGTTGTAAACGATTTATAATTCTGACTGTTTACGCTCCCGATACCCCCCACACATGTTCATTGCTCACCCAACACTTCCTTCGTCATTATTTTCTTTGAAGCGCCGTTTGGTAAATCTCCAAGGCCCAGAGGGAGTTGAGAAACGGGTTCATTTACGGACGTTTAAATCTGAAAATAGAACTTGAAGACACTAATGAAAAGTTGCTTCCACCATTCCGGCTACTCTCAATGAAAATCACCGAACAAGAGAAACAAAAACTGTTTGTTGATCATCACGCGGAGACCAGATGCCTCCAGCATTGCACCCTGAACAGCTGTTATTCAAATTGAAGTTTGGCTCATACGGACCTTTGTGAACCGATTCGAGATTTCATGTAATTTCCGGTCGCATGGCTGCTATCAGTGGAGCTATCGCCAACGAATTACGGAGGGGTAATTCATCTTGTCAATAGCTTCGCCCATCCTGTGGAGTCAGAACAGTATCTTTTTGCCAGTTTCGGTGCAAATGATTCAACTCTAGAGAATATTAAGACTAGAAATATCCCCAGGAGGGAAATAATCACGTTTGAAACTGAGGATTATTTATTGAATAATTACAGTGGAGGCTCACTAAGTGGGAGGTGTAACATAAACGGTAATCATAATCAGTAACACGATAAATAATTGTATCTAGGGACGCGGGAGCGTCCCGCCCGCCAACAAAACCGAAGCCCAAAAAACCGAAGCGACTGAGACACTGATTACGCGACGGAACAAGTTCGGGTTTTCACCCTATCGTAGCGCGGCTCCCTGAGTGTCTCGAGAGTTGATTTTTTGTACACCAACTCTCCAGGGGCACGTGAGGACGTAAACCAAATTTCAGCTCTCGGGAACATCAGGTGTCGGGGGTATAACAGTTTTAAAACCACTATTTTTCACGTTTTTCGTGTTCTTCTTCTTCTTCTCGTTGTTGTTGTTGTTGTCGTTGTTGTTCATTGACGGGGCTACAGCCCAGCAGACAAATCGGATCGAGCTGAAATTTTGCACACACGTTTGTTATGCTCCAAGGGGAGTGCCTTTTGAACATTTTTTCTCCCTCCCCCCATTTCCCTCCCAATTAGGGGGGAAATAGTGTTTTTTAGGAATTTCAAATGGTCATAACTCCTTCAAAATTGAAGCTTTTTCAGATTTTCTTTTTTAGTTGTGTTCAGCTTTTCAAACTGTTTAATTTGAGATCAAAAAATGCTTCCTAAGATGATAAATAAAGGAGTTATGGTGATTTTTCTATTTTCAACAACAACTGCCGCAAATATTGATGAAAATTGGTGCGGTTGGTCTTAAAATGTCCGCTAGGTTGTCTAGAATATGCTCAATAATTTTGAACTAAATCTCAATCGATTTGACTAATCCACAGCCAAAAATACGTGAATAAATTCCACATCTACTGATTTGGCTAATTTCCGAAAACATCAAAGTTGAACGGTGGTCAGAAAAATTGTCGTAGAGTGGCGCCTGTTTAAGGATCGATAGGAAATTTTATGGGCTTTCGAATGAGGGTAGCGCACTTTGTCACTTTTCCCAACGGTTCTCGAGTTATTCGCGATTGTTGGTGTAAAAACGTGCGTTTTACCTTTTGCAAACTTTCTCTTTCCTCTTTCTCTTCGACACCAATAATTACAATTATTGTAATGATTCTCAACAACAAAAATTTGCACAATCCCCAAGAAAAAATGCAACCAATTTTCAAAAAATTTCTAATTCAAATTTATTCAAATGTCTAATTCTTTCTATTTTTTTAAATTTAATAATAAGAATAATTGTATTAAATTTTAATAATTGTTTTTAAATTGTTGATTGTTTTAATTAATCGAAAATTTTAAAACTACTATTTAACCAATTCGCAAAAATTTTAAAAACTACTTATTTTTCAAACACATTTCAGATAAACAATAATTTCCAAAAAATAATTATTCTTGTCACAAAAAGAAGAAACAAAAAGGGCGTACTAATTTTTTATTAAATTTTGACTAGAATAAAACTTCATTTAGGAAAAAATTTACTAGTTACCTCGTAGGTACTTTTGTTAAATTGTACCGTATTGTATAAGTACCACTCGAAAACTAGCCATGCAAAAAGATGTGATATCCCCCCAAAAAACACTCCGTTGTAAAAACTGGCCCGCCAAAAACGTCAGCCGCAAAAAGGAATGATATCCATTTTGCCCGCCAGCCACATATATATAGGATGCTCGGTGCTTCGCACCTCGCTGTTGAGTGTGCATATAGAAACCTGATCCTCCTACCCCTAACCTCCAC